>SNQJ01S0003466.1:24693-43278 GCA_010110895.2 Picea sitchensis
AAATATATTAAAATTCATACCATTATACATGAAACAACCTTGGGTCCATTACCCAAACCTTTGTGTTATTTCACTATTGGACTTTCTTCAAGGGTTGACATCATTGTCAACCAACCTTAATCAACATTAATCCATGTACTCCACTAGGTCCACTCCCCTAGCATGAATAATGTCGCAACCCAAGCATCCTTGAGTCAACTCCAAGACTCCATGCAAGCATCAAAGCTACCCCACATTGTATAAGGCCCAATGTCCTCGTCTAAGATGCAAAACGCTCCTCCTCCAATGTATGGAATTATCCAAGCAAATAATTGTCTCCATGTGGCCATCATGTAGATGTCACCAAGTTGTCTAAAGATCTCCAATGCACTAGGGAAGAATATTATGCAAGCACCCAACAAAGGTCAAGCAATCACTGAGTGAACCTTTTTCAATTTGCAATCCCATCACAAAACATTTAGGGGTTGTTCATACAACATATAAAACAAATCTCATGAAGCACCTACAAACATGGTGTAGACACTTTGGAAGTAACCTTGAAAGCTAACATTTTGTATTATTTTAACTCACTCAACCTTGACTACAAATATGCTTTGCAAGATTGAGGCATTGACACACTTGGAGATGGCATCCACCTTTATGAACAAACAAAGAAAAAAATGTTGAATGCTCAAAAGATCGACACATCCATTAATAACCCTTCCTCTTCTTCAATGAAACCTACATGATTTAAAACATAAAAAATGAGTTAATTGGCCTCAAGATGTAGTTTGTTGAGTCTTCGAGACCCCCTCCTTTACCTATTTTTAGTTCTCATCCTAGATCCTCTACACTACCACACCCCTTTGCCACCTTGAAATAAATCATTTAGATTAGTTAGTAGAGAAGCCATAGCTACTCACCCATATTGTAAGTTTTGCAAAGAAATCCATTTTGAAGATACATGTCCCCTTTATCAAAGGTTCAAACAACTTTCTAGGGAACCTATGACATTTATGACCATAAAGAGCCTTAGTTATCCTCTACCATAAAACATGTAAAGTTTTGATTATTAGTAACAAAAATTACAAAATGTGGATCCACCACCGACCTTTATTCCACCTCATTCACCCCTAGGATCCTTAGGAGGGATGATTCATTTGGCTCATCAAATCTTCCACAACCCAACCCTTCATCTTCTAACTTCTTATCCTTTCGTCCTTAACCTACACCACTATAAGATGGAGAAATGAACTTTTGATTGATCTTGGAAGAACCCTTAATGAAGTAAGGAGGATTTTGGAGTAAAATTAACTTATATAAATCATTGATGTGTCTTTAATTTTTGTATTGGAGGTTTTGTTTAATGCCTTGTGATAATGAAAGAAAATGGTCTTGTGTTGTAAGGCAAGAAAATGGTCTTGTGTTGTAAGGCAATTGTGAAGAACTTTTAGATAATAAAGAAAATGGTGTTATGTTGTAACGCCCTTTTGAAGAGCTTTCAGATAATAAAAGAGACGTGAACATTTATATTATTAGATATGAAAGGGTTATTCATCCTAAATTTCTTACCCTAATGATAAGTCAATTTTTTTCGAGATAATAAAAATATTAAGCTAAACTAGAAGAATCTTGATCATCATTGAAACCTTAAACTTTGTTAACTCAAAGTTGTCTTAGAATATGTAATGGGCAGCATGTTTATTTAATATATGATAAGCCACTATTTTATCCCCTAGGAGAATATTAAAACTTCTAAATGAAGAAGTTGGAGAATATTTAATAGGCTGAGTGGTTACGTATATTATGGAAGAGGGGCTAGATGCTCAAGGCTAGGTCTAGACTCTCAATACAAGAAAAGAAAAAAAATATCTCTAACCATATGTAAAGTATTAAGAAATGCTTAGCTTGTCTGAATGATGGTTATTTAGAGAAATGGAATTAATCTCTAAAACCCTATAAATAATGATGCTCAAAATTATTCACTAAAACCTTATGAGCAATGATTTTCAAAATTAACCACTAAAACCTTATGAGCAATGATTTACACTAATTATTTTGATGATCTTTCCTTAAATACTTAGTTATTACACCTTGCATTAAAATTACATCACATTATTTATTAAAACTTATATTGATGATTTTTCATTAAATACTTGGTTATTACCACCTTGCATTTAAATGACATCACATAATTTATTTATTAGAGCTTATTTATAGACACTCGAAAGATGAAAGCTTAATTTATTAGAGCTTATTTATAGACACTCGAATGATGAAAAAAAGAGATATTAAAGGGTAAATATCATAGAATGGATGATTGGAGAGATGATATTATTATCATTATAAGGTGGTGTATATTGTAATGATATTGTTGTAGATTGATTATTACTTTGTTGGTTAACTATGTATTTGTATATGTTTTTTAATAATTTTTTAATAAGTTATTAGATTTTTTTATTTTTATCAAAAATTTAATTTTTTTTTTTTGGTTGACTTGGAGTTTTATTTGCAATTTTTTTGGGATTGAATTTTTTCTTTATTGGTATTGAATTTTTTTTAAATATTTGTTTGAATTTATTTATTTCTTATGGTTTACTTGGAGTTTTATTGGCAATTTTCTTGGGAGACCTGGAATTTTGAAATTTTATAGGCAATTTTCTTGGGATTGAATTTTTTTTAAATATTTATTTAAATTTATTTATTTCTTTTGATTGACTTAGAATTTTATTGACAATTTTCTTGAGATTAAATTTTTTCTTTCTTGGATAGAATTTTTTGAATTTTTTTTTTATGTTGGTTTATTAATTTACATTTTTTTTCAAGTCTACATGCTTTCAAGTCTACATGCTGTGCATTGCATTGACATTTAATTACCTTAAGACTTCACCTCTTATTTAATTACCTTGACATCAATTAACTACCTTTGTCTCATCCTTTGAGCTCACCACCTTGCATCATCGTTGGTGCATCGCCTTCATAACCACTAAAGCACCGCCTTCTTCAACCACAACTCTTCAACTACTTAATCACAACTCTTTAACCATGGCTTCGTCTGGACATAAATGGCTAGTAAATCTTTCTAGTTGGTAATTTGTTTTTAGTATTGGTTAGAGTTTATTTTATGGTTGTAGTTTAATTGTTTTAAGTTTTTGTTTTTTTGGTGATATTTTCTGTTTAATTCTGTCCAAAATTATATAAGAATTTATTGGATATGTAGATTTGAATGGTTAATTCTGTATAATCCAAAAGATTTAAAGTTTTTACTGAATCCATTTTTATATTCAAAAATATAATTTAAATAACAAAAAAAATGATTTAGTGCAAATTTATGTTATCCAATTCCAATAAAAAAACCAAGACATAGAACAGTTAGACAATGCCCCATAAACCAAATTGTTCAAAAATGATCATCAATCAAACGCAGAAACCAATGATATGACGCCTAACAAACCGCTAGGCATTCTTCTCCCAAGAGACATTGATAAAGTAGGCCTAACAAGAATGGCTGCTTGTTAGGCATCATATCATTGTTCTTTTCCAGCACTTGATTGATGCACGCTGGTCGCCTTTGAACAACTCGGTTCATCCTCCTACATGCACCGGAATAGTAGAAAGATATGTCTCATATCCCTTCAGTTAACACTAAAGTGGCTTTGCTCCTTGTGCAACCCTCTCTTGAGTTGCAAGGCTGATATTCTCTAGGCTCCGCACACCTTTGGTTGCACCATTTGCACTGTATGTCTTCTCGTCTTGTATGCAGATTATATTCAGGTGCAGCAAAGTCATTCGCCTCCTTGAGAAACTACAGAAACTGCAAGCCAAATATGATCTCTACTCGTGAGCAAGCCTGCCATTCTTCCATAGCTCATGCCTGCTCGTTTCTTCTCGACCATTGCCCCCTTCATGCCTAGTTCAATAATTTGTACCCAACCCTTCATGCCTAGTTCAATCACTTGTACCCAGCGGACAAGGTTGTGCACTTACAACAATTCTTGGAGCAATAGATGACCTTGGCTACCTATGAAGTAGCCTATTGGCTGACGAGGGCACTCATACAACCGTTGGATGGAGGAAGAGGACCATACAATAGAAACAATATAAGTGGGTGAGAGTCGAATTGCCTACACAACAAGAAGCTACCAGAAGGAAGAAAAAGCTAGCTAAGCCAAAGGAGCAGAGAGTAGAAAAGACAGTCTAAGAAGGGGAAAAGGCTCTTGCAAAAGGGTCAACGAATAACATTAGGAGCACTGACAACTAGATCAATGGGAGCACTAGTATAATCAATGGCCAGACTAGCATGGGATCTGGAAGGAAAACACCATCGGCAACTAGAATTGCTTGTGCTAGTAACACCAATAGCAACAACCTGAGGAACATTACCATCATTATCAGCACTGGTATCCAAAAAAATGGGAACATCACTTGCCGCTTAAAAAACAATTAGATGGGTCCATGGCATTAAGCGACCATATATGTTTCAGATTCTGTAGTTGTACATGCAGTTCGAGCAGATTAAGTCCCAGTGCCAGGATCAATTCCAACAATACCAGTCCTGGGTTATCTAGTTCCAATTCCATAGCTAGTTGCTACAGTTCCAAATTCATATTGTCATTGCAAGTTTCTAAAAGCTTGTATAAATGAAATATGGTTTTGTTTTGAAATAAATTTTTGAATTATTTTTGTTGTAGTCTAAATGTTTTAAGTTTTAGTTTTTTTGGGGGATATTTTTTGTTTACTTTTTTTTATAATCCGGTGAGGATTTATTGGATTTGCAGATTTAAGTGGCTAACACTGTATAATTAGAGTGTTCCAAGTGTTTTTTAGCATGTTGAATCTATTTATACATTAAAAAATGCAATTTAAATAACAGAAAATTGCAATTTAATATATTATCTGATTCTGACCAAAAAAAAACCAAAAAATAACCATAATTTTTAATTGGATTCTTGAGTCCATTCACTTTTTTTTTTTAACTGTTATGAGAAGAAAGCCTCGAAGCAATTTTTGTTGGTGACCAAAAATTTGTGTATTTTTTTTTTTTGAGAACCAAGAACTATGTAATCTGGAATTTCATGTTGGGTTCAAGAATTCTATTATGGTATTTCGCACATTATTTGGCATTTTATGAAAGTTGGGTTCACGATTGGCCAAAGATTTTGTTCATGCTCTAGATATTCTCGGTGCCCTTATTTATTTGTTGATAAAGAAAAGAAGAACCCTTGTAAAGGTCACATATCATTACTAATCAAGAAAATGGCATGTTCGTTGATTGAGAAAGAAAACTTTTGATTGATTTAAAGCAAATAGAAGGGAAAATTGTGCATTCCATGTTTAATTGAAGGCATCAAATGCAAAGATTAGCTGCGACCTTGGGTAATTGTGATCACTAACGTGTAATCGTGAATCTGCGTGTCACTTTGAGTGTGCCCTGGACGTCTGTGATTGAAGACAGTGCATGTAAAGATTGGCTGCGACTTGGTACAAAGAAAACAAGCTTGGAGTTCAGTGAGATGGTGTTTTATGCTTCGACCAACATTCAAAACCCTTGGTGTTTAGATCAACGTGCAATACCATTGTGTGAAACCCTCAACAATGCCACGAAATAGTGGAGACTAGCATGTATTCATTGGGCAATATGAACATTCTCAACTTGCATGTAGGCTCCTCAATGAGGGCATATCATTTTGTGTTATTTTTGTTTATTAGTTTCTGCAGTAGGCATAGAGAGACTATAGCAATTGATAATTTGTTGACTACATATTAGTTTGTCTTTTGACTCGAAATATTTGCACAATACTTATTGTTGGAGCTATGGAATTAAAACATATATTTTTATATAATAAAAAGTACCATATATGTACTGATCCCATTGGATAAGAGATTGGAGGGCAATAAATTGGATAAGAGATTGGAGGTCTTATTGTCGCCTTCGCTATTCCCAATGTTTTATATGGCAACATATTCAAATTTTTTCTAGTATATAGTATTTTTTAATCATATATTTTTCCTCTATATTGCTTGAAGGTGGATTAATGCTAGCATTAGTTCGAATGTTTGTATTAACATTTTCTGCTAGCTGGATATAGGCATAGAGGGACTATAACGATCGATAATTCGTTGACTACATATTAGTTTGTCCTTTGACCCAAAATATTTGCACAATACCTATTGTTGGAGCTATGAAATTAAAAACATATATTTTTATATAATAAAAAGTACCATATATGTACTAATCTGATTGAATAAGAGATTGGAGGTCTTATTGCCGACTTTGCTATTCCCAATGTTTTATATGACAACATATCCAAACTTTTTCTCGTATACAGTCTTTTTTAATCATATATTTTTCCTCTATATTGCTTGAAGGTGGATTAAAGCTAGCATTAGTTTGAATGTTTGTATTAGCATTTTCTGGTAGTTGAATATATCTGTAAGTTTTGATATGTACTAAGCATATTGAAATGTTTTTATATCCAAACTTTATAGTGATTGAGAATTCCAAAGCTTATAGCGTCTTTGCCGGATAAATTTTTATTGAAATGTATTGACACTTATTCCGAGATGCCTCAATAGGCCTGACAACTTAAATTTTTAGATGACGCGACATCCTCTAACAACCCTGACAACCTTCAATGTTTATGTAAATACGGTTCTCAGAGTACATTTTTCGTCGAAATTTTCTATACAGTGACAGTGAATTTGTAGAGTCTTGTTTGTCCACCGCCAGTTCAATAGCCATTGTATGTTTCATCCTTCTTCTGCCTTTGCAATGCAATTTCGTACTAGTTGAAGCTGCATACATTGTTTACTGGTTCGGTGAGTGCTTCTTCTTCGCTGGTTTGTTGGTTGTTGGTTGTTGTTGTTTCGTTTGTGATTCGACCTGCGCTTTTGCATTTCATCGTTTCAGAGTAAGTTTCGATGCCAAAGTTTCATTTTGTATTCCTTGTTCGTTGTTCAGTGTTTGCAGTTTGCAAGTAAGAATGTTTGCTTATTTGTAGTGGCATGCTCCTCGTATGTTTCCGTTTTCCTCTGTGGTTGGGCTGCAGTTTCGTAATCGTTCGAGATACATATGTTGTTTACTGGCTCAGAGGTTCTTGCTGGTTCGTTGGTTCGTAGGTTCTTGGTTCTGTTTGTTTGCCTCGGGTTTGCGCTTTGGGGCCTTGGGGGTGCAGTTCGGCCTGTTCGTGCTTTCTCGCTGGTTTGGTGCTTGCTGTTTTATTGTGTTTGATTCGGCCTTGCAGGGTTGGGCTCCAATGACGGTGGTTGGAGCTTTTTCTTTTTTCTTTTTTTTTGGATTATTATTGTTTTTTTGGGGCGCTTTACGGTGTTCAATTCCTGCACACACGAGTCGAAATGCAGTTGTGTTATTTTCCCTGTCTGCCGAGGCCGATATCTGTTATTCTATGAGATTTTGCTGGTGCTTAAGTGCTGCCATGAAAGAAAATAGTTGCATGCAAAATTGTTCGAAGATTACATGTGAAATTGCAATATCCACTGTTTTTTGTTGGAATAAAGCATAGGCAGGATACATTTATAAACCATGTATGGTCAGATGTGTGGATATGAAATTACATGTTCTTTCTCCTCTACATAGATTGGTGTGCGCACACTACAATTTGTGTTGTGCTTGAGATATGATATGTGCAACAAAGATTCTGCAAGTTTATATTTGGATGTCTGGAAGCATATCTGGGTAGTTTGCCATGGAAAACCGAAAACTTGTATCGTGGGCACAATAGTCTATGTAGAGAATAAAGAACATGTATTTTCATCGGTGGAAGCATATCTGAATAAATTTCCATTGAAAACCAGAAATTGTTTAGTTACGGCCATGCAATTGTGTGATATTTTGTGCCTTGTAATATATTTTGGGCAGGGAAATTTTTTTTCCACGTTTACAACCATGGATAGAGAAGTGCAAAGGTTCGTGTTTCTTCCTATATTCTAGACTGTTCGTTGAGTTTGTTTTACTGTATGTACATATTGCTTGTTCTCCGGTGAATACCAGCTTCCATTGATGTTCATTGTATTTTGTGCGTTCCCACATCCAAACAAACAGAATAGATGGAGAAAACGAGGAAGTCTTCACTGCATCGGTTGAAGAGGATATAGAAAGGTGCATGCTTGTACTGTTATTTCATATTGCGTTGTTTTGTATTTCATTCATGGTCTGTATATGTGTTTCGTTACATGCCTTCCTACATACTAACCTGCTTCATTTCCGTCGTGTTGTCACTGCATTTCTACATTTAAACAAACATGATAGCTGGAGATGAGGATGGGCTCTTTCACGAGTAAATAACCCTCTTTCTCTTTCTTTTACATGTCTGTCTTCATTATAAGTTATCTTCAATACATGCCTTTCTGCATATTAAGCTAGTTCATGTTCGTTGTGTTTTCGCTGCATTGCTGCATTTAAACAAACAGAATGGATGGACAGGAAGATGGACTCTTTGGCGGGTAAATAGACTTGTTTCTCTTTATTTTAGATGTATGTCTTCATACTAAGTTGGCTTCATGTCCATTGCATATTCGGTGCTGCTGCCTTGGAAAAAACAGGTTGCTTGGACATGGAGATGAATTGTTTTGTGCAACAACAGAGGGTTCCGTGGTACAATCTTCTAAAAGGTATACCAAGTGTGTTGGTAAAGTAAATATACAAACTGGGTGGGAGCATATAATATTAGACTTGAAAACGATGACTTGCCAGTAATGGACCTTTCTGCCCTCCCTATTCTACCTTTTTCATTTTCTATTATCCCTTTTGTTTTCTAATTCATGTGCTTAGTGTGATGTTCATCTGCACATGCTTGCATCAGAAAAATTTGGATTAGTGACATGGCCATGAGCAGTCAGTCATTCCAGACATCAGTAGATCGACAAGGCCAAAGGTAAAGATGCATACGCTCTGCTCTTACTATGTTTACTAAACAAATATCCTCGGGTATATATTCATCTATGGCATGGTGGATATGCTGATGTCATCTGCAATACATGGTTTGCAACTCGCAGGAAGTATCAACAAGTACAAGCGAGACGTCGAACGTGCCGCATGTTCCGCAGAATAAGAGGTGTGGTTGCGAAACTCTGGCTTCATAGTTCATCAAAGCTATGCGTGTACTTGTAGATTTATTCCAGTGAAAGAAGAATACCAAAAATAAAAAATAAAAAAAAAATTGCACACTACTATTCACTTTAGTTTTCTTGTTCAAAAAATGTCATTAGGTCTAAAGTTGTGACATCCAAAGTACTGTAAATAGAGGGCTTGAATAGCCGCCGAACTGGACAAGTGTTCGTCGGGGACATAATGGTCGTCTATAGCACCTACTTAGACAAGACAAACAAAAGTAGATCCATTATGCGTGCTGACATGACAGACAAGGAGGCCATGATGACAATGACACTGACTGTTCCTCCACAACTTGTCCAGAAACATGCAGAAAATATATTGCCACGTAATGGGATATCCATTACAAATTTTAATATATTGCCCAAAATAGTATATGACCGTGGTGATTGCGATCAGATTATTTCACTCAACGAAACAAGCATTGTGGAAAAAATTCCTGCTATTTGTTCAGAATATCGTTTTGTCCCGGACTCGACTATCGGCCAACTTGCACATAGCACTGATATGTACCCTATCGGAACGATTGGGACAACTGTCACACTGGCGAGAAAACTTGGGTCGCAACACATTCTCCATATAAAGGATGGAGAGTCGGACATGGACAAGGCAGTGGTACCGCTTTTCATATTTAGTTTTGTCCTTTACTTTCACATGTGCATGTATCTCGGATAACTTACACAAATATTGCACTGTTCCATGTTGCAACTACAATTGTTCGATACGTATTCAGATTTATTTTCGTCAATGGAACAACAATTGCATAAAGGGAAGATTCCACTTATGCTGTTCAAAAATATAACAAAGAAGAGGGATGTTAGAGAAATGATTTTTCGGACAACCCAGACAACATTTGTAATAGAGTTGCGAGTAGATATAGTAGAGGATCTGAAGAAACTAGCTAGCTCTACAACTGTTGTGCGTATACATCCACAAAACCATCCTCATTTTGCTTATATAAATAACCTTCAACAAATTCCTGCGACCTGTTTAATTTTTTTTTTTGTAAGGGGAGGGGGGTGCAATTGTGTATTATATTGTTCAATGTATTAAGTGCAGTTGTGTATTATATTGTTCAATGTATTAATTCCTATGCTTGCGTTTCCAGTTTGAAGGTGTTTTAGTTGCAGCCAATGTGTACTCGACCCCCTTTGAACCTGTATGTACAAAATGCAACTCCCTGACTTCTGCCTCCACTTTGATAAGTGATGATACAATTGATTGTCCGCGATGCGGTGAAAAATGTCCATATATATATGGACATTGCGTCAATGCTGTTATCCGAACCATGGGCAACACAACCGTGCATTGTACGGTTAGGCAACCTCTGTTACAAAATGTGCTTCTTAAGTTGGCAGAGTTGTCGTATGAAACATATCTACAGAAAAAGGCAAGCAGTGTCTACATGCTGCGAGAGATTTAGATACATAGCAAATTCACCTTAAATGAGGACAATGCAATTTTGCATATCGACTGAAGAAGGAGAATATATATATATATATATATATATATATATATCAAACTTTGGCATGAAATGAAAATACCTCATGTGTCTCTCTAATATTTTTTCAACATCCAAATGAATGTTCGTCGGACTTGGCTAGTTGGGATTGCACGCACATAAGATTAGCATGGAAACAAACCCCATATATCCCATGTCTTGGTTATTTTCTACTGGGAACATATACCAGATGCAAGAGAAAACAAATGCGGCGACGTCTTTTCTCTATATATCAAATAGTTTGGTGCAAAGGTCGATGGGTTCTGCTCTATGGAACCTTCTGGGAACTTGCTTGCGGTCTGTTTGAAGTTTGGTTGGTTCTTGGTTATGTGCTTTGTCTATCAATTTGTATACAGCGGAACTCGAACTGTTCTTTAGAGGATACAGAGCAATATAATTGATTTTTTTTGCCAGCTGGCCCACAAATCCTCCTGATAATTTGTATGGTGTTGTGACACAAATATACTATGTGGCTTGTTTTAGTAGATTTCCTTGATCGATGAACTTGGTCAAATTATTGTCTTAGAATAATTTGAAATCAACGAAGATATAGTGTGCGGAGTGCAATTGTGATATCATATCAACAAGAGGCCCTTAAAATTCAAATTGGTTGTTGTTTTGACATTTTTGCTTAGTCGATTAACTTGGTAAAATTAATGTCCTGGAATAATTTTAAATCAACGAATATATACTGTGCGGAGTGCAATTGTGCTATCATATGAACAAAAGGCCCTTAAAATTCAAATTGGTCCTTGTTATGCTTGCGGTGATGGAATTTAATTTTTGTTTTTGTTTTTGTTTCCTCCACTTTTTTAAAAAATAAACGATTTAACATCCTTTAATAATTTAATGTAATTCACTTATACAATATCGATATTTAATATTAATAATTTAGTATTTGAAAATAATGTTTGTAGATAAAGTTAGATAGGATGACCATCCCTAAACAATTGCAATCTTGAACCCGCCAGTCGTGGAGTCCTGTCGATTTGTATGTCGCGGAACTCCAAGTGCTGTTTGGAGGACACCAAACAATAAAAGTGCAATGTTGAGCCAAGCAGTCCGCAAGTCTGCCTGTCAATTTGTATACCGCGGAAGTCTCACTGCTATTTGTAGGACACAGAACAATAAAGGCTCATTTTTCAGCCCGTCAGGCCGAGAACCCGCGATCGAAAAAGCGCCTAAGTATGGAATGAGGGATCTGCATATTATACTTTATAAAAGTACATGTTTAATGTACAAACTTTTATATCACTGGCCCGACTAGATTGTACAAACTTTCTCGTCTAATTAAATTCTGCAATATCAATATTTAATATTAATAATTTAGTATTGAAAATAATGTTTCTAGATATGTTAGATAGTTGATAGGGATTACCATCCATAAACAATGACAAGCTTGAACTCGCTAGCCCTCAAGTCCATATGTCAATCTGTATATCGCGAAACTTTGAATGCTATTTGGAGGAGACAGAACAATGAAAGTGCAATGTTGACCCAGCCAGCCTACAAGTCCACAGTGCTGTTTGGAGGACACCGATCAATAAAAGTGCAATGTTGAGCCAAGCAGTCCGCAAGTTCGCCTGTCAATTTGTATATCGCGGAAATTTGGGTGTTATTTGTAGGACACAGAACAATAGAGGCTCAATTTTTAGCCCGCCAAGTCGAGAACCTGCGATCTAAAAAGTGCCTAAGTATGGAATGAGGGATCCGCATATTATACTTTATAAAAGTACATGTTTACTATGTATTGCTTGTTTGTTGGAAAACTTTTATATCACTTGTTCGGCCAGATTCTACAAACTTTCTCGTCTAATTAAATTCTGCAATATCAATATTTAATATTAATAATTTAGTATTGAAAATAATGTTTTCAAATATGTTAGATAGTTGATAGGGTTTACCATTCGTAAACAATGACAAACTTGAACCCGCCAGCCCTCAAGTCCATCTGTCAATCTGTATATCGCGAAACTCCGAGTGCTATTTGGAGGACACAGAACAATGAAAGTGCAATGTTGAGCCAACCAACCCGCAGGTCCCCTTGTTAATTCGTATATCGCNCAAACTTGAACCCGCCAGCCCTCAAGTCCATCTGTCAATCTGTATATCGCGAAACTCCGAGTGCTATTTGGAGGACACAGAACAATGAAAGTGCAATGTTGAGCCAACCAACCCGCAGGTCCCCTTGTTAATTCGTATATCGCGGAATTGTGGATGCTATTTGTAGAGCGCGTAACAATAGAGGCCCAATTTTTAGCCCGCCAACCTGAGAGCACTCGATCCAAAAAAATGGCTAAATATGGAATTAATACGAAATCAGTACAGGACAATAAACGTGCAATGTTGAACCAACCAACTCGCAAGTCCGCCTGTCAATTTGTGTATGGCAGAAGTCTGGGTGCTATTTGTAGGAGACAGAACAATAGACGTTCAATTTTCAGCCCCCTAGGCCGAGAACCCGCGATCCAAAAAGTGCCTAAGTATGAAATGAGGGATCCACACATGGTCTATAAAATCTCATGTCCATACTTTATAAAGGTACATGTTTACTATGTATTGCTTGTTTGTCGGAAAACTTTTATATTGCTCGCCCAACCAAATTGCAAAAACTTTCTCGTCTAATTAAATTTTGCAATATCAATATTTAATATTAATAATTTAGTATTGAAAATAATGTTTTTAGATATGTTAAATAGTTGATAGCGATTGCCGTCCGAAACAATGGAAAACTTGAACCCGTCAGCCCTCAAGTCCATCTGTCAATCTGTATATCGCGGAACTCCGAGTGTTATTTAGGGGACACGAAACAATGAAAGTACAATGTTGGGCCAACCAGCCTGCAGGTCCGCTTGTCAATTTGTATATCGCAGAATTGTGGGTGCTATTTGTAGAGTGCAGAACAATAGAGGCCCAATTTTCAGCCCACTAGCCCGAGAGCCCTCGATCCAAAAAAGTGGCTAAATATGGAATTAATACAGAATCGCTATGGGACAATAAAAGTGCAATGTTGAGCCAACCAACCCACAAGTCCACCTGTCAATTTGTATATCGCGGAAATTTGGGTGCTATTTGTAGGACACAGAGCAATAGAGGATCAATTTTTAGCCCGCCAGGCCGAGAACCCGCCATCCAAAAAGTGCTTAGATATGGAATGAGGGATCCACATATGCTCTATAAAATGTCATGTTCATACTTTATAAAAGTACATGTTTATTATGTATTGTTCGTTTGCTGGAAAACTTTTATATCACTCGCACGACCATATTGTACAAACTTTCTCGTCTAATTAAATTCCGCAATATCAATATTTAATATTAATAATTTAGTATTGAAAATGGTGTTTTTAGATATGTTAAATAGTTGATAGGAATTGCCATCCGTAATCAATGGAAAAACTTGAACCCGCCAGCCCTCTAGTCCATCTGTCAATCTGTATATCGCAGAACTTCGAGTGCTATTTAGAGGACACAGAACAATGAAAGTGCAATGTTGAGCCACCGAGCCCACAAGCCCGCTTGTGAATTTGTATATCGCAGAATTGTGGGTGCTATTTGTAGAGCGCGGAACAATAGAGGCCCAATTTTCAGTCCGAGAGCCCCCAATCCAAAAAAATGGCTAAATATGGAATGGCGGATCCGTACATGCTTTATAAAAATGTCATGTCCATAGTTTATAAGAGTACATACTTAGTATGTATTACTTGTTTTTCGGAAAACTTGTAGGTGCGGAAATTGGCGGATTCACGACTTCAGATTTCACTTACTTTTATATAACCAGCCCAACCGACCGCTTCCCCGTTTGATATTGTAATAAATGAATATAAACTGGCCCAAGTCCAATTGTGCTATGACATGAATACGAGGCCCTTAAAATTCAAATAAATGACAAGTCTGCTTGTCAATTTGTATATCGCGGAAATGTGGGTGCTATTTGTAGGGCACAGAACAACAGAGGGACAATTTTGAACTTGGCAGCCCGAGAACCCGCCGTCCAAATAGTGGCTAAGTATGGAATGAGGGATCCGTACATGCTCTATAAAATCTCATGTCCATACTACTCGTTTCCTTCGAATCGTGTTTAGAAGACACAAAACAATAGCACTGCAATGTTGAGCGACCTAGTCCGCAGCTTCTGCCGTGAATTTGTATATCCCAGGACTCCGGGTCCTATTTATAGCATACGTAGCAATAGAGTCCCAACTTTGAGCCCGCCAGACCGAGAACCCGCAATCGAAAAAGTGGCCAAGTATGAAATGTGGGATCTGTACAAACTCTATAAGAACCTCATGTCCATACCTTGTAAGAGTTCATACTTAGTATGTGTTAGTCTATTTTCGGAAAACTTCTAGCTGCGGAAGTTGGCAGATTCACGAATTGAGGTTTCAATTACTTTTAGATCACCAGCCCGACCGACGACTTCTCCGTTTGATATTGTAAGAAACAAATGTAAACTGGCCCAAGCCCAATTGTGCTATTACATCAACGCAGCCCTTAAAATTGAAATAGTCTGCAAATCCGCTTGTCAATTTGTATATCGCGGAAATCTGGGTGCTATTTGTAGGGCACGGAACATAAAAGCCCCAATTTTGAGCCGCCAGCCTGTGAGGCCATTGGTAGTGTTACATAGTTCATAGGGATCACCATTCGTAAACACTCGCAAGGTTGGGCCCGCCAACCCTGGAGCCCATCTGTGAATTTGTATATGGCGGAACTCTGAGTGCTGTTTGAACGACATGGAACAATAGAAATGCAATGTTGAGCGACCCAGCCCGCAAGACCGCTTGTCAATTTGTATATCGCAGAACTCTTGGGTGCTATTTGTAGCTAACGGAACAATAGAGGCCCAATTTTGAGCCCGCCAGCCCGAGTACCTGCGATCCAAAGATTGGCTTGAGTATGGAATGCGGGAACAATACATGCTCTATAAAATCTCATGTTCGTACTTTATAAAAATTAATTTTATGTATTGCTCGTTCTTTTCAGAAAATATCTTGGTAAGGAAGTTGGCGGATTCACGTATTCAGATTTCAGTTACTTTTATATCAACAACCCTACCGACCGACCGCTTCCATGTTTCATATTGTACAGACCTCCTTGTCTAATTAAATTGTACAATATCAATATTTAATATTAATAATTTAGTATTCAAAAGAAAGTCTTTAGATAATGTCCAATAGTTAATAAGGATTAGCATCCGTAGACAATCGCACGCTCGAGGCCACCAACCCTGAAGTCTGTCTGTCAATTTGTATATCGCGGAACTCCAAGTACTGTTTGTATGAAAATAAATGAAAGGAGTGAAATTTTGAACGAGCCACCCTGCAGGTCCGCTGGCCAATTTGTATATCGCAGAATTCTGTATGCTATTTGTAGGCCAGGGAACAATGGATGTCCAATTTAGATCCCGCTCGTCCGAGAACCCGCGATTCAAAAAGTGGCTAAGTACATATTTAGTGTGTATTACTCATTTTTCCGAAATTTTCTAGTTTCTCTTTTCTCTATGCTTTTCTCTTTTGAAACATGGGTTCCTGCATAGGCGGCTTTAACATTGCGTTTCCATTGTTCTGCCACCTGCGACTAGCACCCGAACTTCCGTGATTTACAAATTTGCAAACAAACCCCCTTTCATCTCGTATACTTTCGCTTTGTGTTTGCTTGGTCCTTTTTCCCAATGTCTCATGCTTTTATATACAGAACCCCAGGTTCAACAATATACAAATTTCCCTCTCGCCATTGCGCTTCCGTTGTTTCCCTGTGCACAAATAGCAACCGAAATTCCACGACATACAAATTGATGACTGATATCTGTCACTAAGATGCAATATGACCATCGACCCTTCACGTCTCTTGGGTATATCTTTTGCCATTTTTCTTTTGTAACCCGCCCGACCGCTTTCCATACTTAGGTATTTCTTGGAATCGGTTTCCCAGGTTAGCCGATGCCTAGCCGCAATTCGCCATCACCACTGCCTTTGTACTTGTTTCCATATATGCAATAATTAAACTTTAATTCTAGTAGTTCATCCTGCAGGAACTGTTAAGGTTGTTATTAATGTTCGGAAGTCCGGAGAAGATTTTTCATCACTACGAATTAAACTAAGATTTGCACACAAGTATGCTATCCTTTCCAAGTATTCATTTCCAACACAATGCAATCTGTTTTTTGTGCGCCGACGGGTTGACTCTTTTAAGAAATATCTAATTCTTAATCTCTCTTCGCCGTCACTGTGAACTTTGAACTTTTTTCTAATTCTGCAATTAGTGAGCTGTGATGGTGACAACTCATTCCGTAGGAACCCTGGAGATTCTCATTGATCAGCGAAAGGCTTGAGAAGATATTCCATTGATACACATTAAACCATAATTTGCGGAGGGTTATATTATCCCTCCCTGATTTTCATTTCAAACATCGTCTCGAGCAAACGAAAATTCTTAATAACTTGTGGCAGCAGTTATGTCCAACCACAATAAACACATTGGGGCATAATGGCTAGAGGCTCCGTTATTCCAGGGCATATTCTTACTACTCATATCCCTCCACCCAGGAGAAAAAAAAAAGATGGTCCCTTGGTACACCGAGAGATATATTTCAAGCCAAATAATTCCAAGGAAACCCTGCCTGCTCAGAAAAACTACCCAGTTGCATTCATGGCTGACACACAAGTTGATGTCATGAATTTCAAGACGAAAGAAGATGATCTGATGGCCGATGATACGACAATGGATGATGGCAATGCACAAAATCTTCCCACTCCTGAGCCCAAATTGAAATCAACCATAACGGACAGAACTTCCCGGCTCGGTGATGACGGTCCTGACAACACCAAAAGGAGTTTCAAAAAAAAAACTGGCGGTAAACACAATAGCCACTTTGTAGCGCGAAAGTAGGAATTCTATAATTCCAAATTAATATGTTCTGGGCAGAAGAGTTTCACTGTAAAACAATGATATGTTGATGCTCCCAGAGATATATTTCAAGCCAAAAAATTATTGATTAACATCTTCGGGAATCAGTTCCAAAACTCTCACTGCTGCAAGACATTTTTCTACTAGTCATCTCCTTCTGCCCAAAATGGACTAATTTGGGCTTCTGGAATTGCACGTGCAACTTGTGCTCCTAATTTTTTTTGGACTATGCAGAGGCGGTTTTAGCTAAGGGCTATTCCATTTTCCCTGCAACGTTTTTCCTCTTCTTCCCCACAGGAAGCTTATGAAAACTATCAATTTCAGCACAGGATGATTCATTGAGGAGAAAACTGCGAGGATCTTGCATACTACGGATCCCGTGCCTGTGTTTGTTGCAGATACATTCAATGTTTTGGCCCGAAGAACTGGGTCCAATTTCTAAGGATAGATGTACAATACTGGGTGTTTTTCTTATTTTTTTACATGGATTTTCTATTAAAAAATTTGCCTTCGACTCTTCCTTGCTGCTTCTTTTCTGGATTTAACGCTTATTCTCATTGGCATGGTTCGGTGCTCTTGTACTTCTTCGATATTGTGTTTACTTAGGTTATTTTTTCTAAGATGGAACATCTAAAAATTATATGACAATGTACTGTGTCAATCCACCAGCCTTTTATGCAAACAAAAAATGGATTACACAGTTTCAAACCAATGTTCAATTCTATTCGTAATGCAGATAGACCATAGCAATACCAGTGTACAATGTTGCAACAAAATCGTTATTAAGTTTTAATGCTAACAAACCATAATGCAAGAATTTTAATACTCGAGTTAATATGTTGCAGTCATGGAACAATGTATCAAGAACACAGTTACACCCACACGTTCCAATAAAATCTAATCTTCAACAAAGCATTTGCTGGAAACTAGTAGAAAATGAAGTTTAGTAGTTAAGTTAATATGTTACAGTCATGGAAGAATGTATCAAGAACTAGAATGCACTTAATATTTTATAAATTACTATAAATCTTGGTACAATTGCAATAAAATCTAATCTTCAACAATAC
>SNQJ01S0003466.1:44334-61359 GCA_010110895.2 Picea sitchensis
TGATACTTGAAATTTGACCGTGCAACACTCGGCTTTCCTGAGTATCCCCGTAACCCTTTTTTGAATCCCATCCGACCGCTTTTCAGAGCTTGCCATTCTTTCCTTCTCTTCGTCGTCTTCGACACCTTCGCACTTGTCTATAATAAAAGAGAAAAAAAGTTATATATATATACATATCTTGTTTCTAAATATGGAATTATTAGCATTTAATTCTGACAGGTTATCATGCAGGAACCAGATAAATTGTCATTGATGGGCGAAAGGCTCGAGGAGATCTCGTATTGATGCACACTAAACCAAAATTTGTGGGGGAATTATATTATCCTTTCTGAGTGTTGATCTCAAAATCATGAACTCTCGTTCGCACGTCCAGGAAACCTCTAATCCTTAATTGCTCTTCGTCGTACCTACCACCTTCACATTTCTAAATATGCAATAAATAAGATTTATTGCTAACAGTTCATCATGCACCACCCATACAGATTGTCATTAATCAACGAAAGGCTTGAGGAGATTTCCCATTCATAAGCATTTAACCAAGATTTACCAGAGAGTTACATTATCGGCTCTAACTGTTCATTTAAACCATCATCTGCAACAAACCAACGTTCTCATAAACCTATGGCATCAACTCGACAACACTTCTGTGGAGATACAATCAACATCTTCAGGCGCGAGGACCAGAACTTCCAGTGGTCCATGGCATATTCTTATTACTCAATATCTGTCGCAGAGAAGCAAGTAATTTGGACCTTCGGGATTGCTCATGCAAGCTGTGTCGCTGAGGTTTTTGACTGTAAGGACCTAGTCTCTTGGTGCATCGATAAATTTATTTATGAGAAAAGAATTATTCCACTGTGGGACCGCTCTTCTGTTTCTTTTTCACCTCGGGTCTTCCTCCAGATGCTAAAATTGTCGGAGCCAACATTGATGTTCAGAGGGGAAGATTGCAAACAGTTCCTAGCACAACATAATAACAGGTTGGACCTCTTGCCCCATTTTTTGGAAAACCCGCTTCTATTTCCTGAAGATATTACAATTATGCAGGTTAGTTCATTTGGAAATCCATTCCGCGAAATTGCCTGGCTGTTTACAAGAATAACGGGACAAGAGTCCACAACAACTGTTTCCCGGATGGCTCTTCATATTTTGTATTTCACAATCAACGAACAAGCCATTTTTGATTGGGGAAGGTTAATTTCCCATGAAATATGTTTCCAATTGTCAAGCTACAAAAGGGAAAATAAATTTTATATGTCGTCCTATTTAGTTTTTGCAATAGCGCATTCCTGTCAGTTTCCACAACTGTTTCTGTCCAAGAATGTCAACTGGGAATTCCACCCAGTAATGTTCTAGTACCAGGACTTGTTGAAGCACAAGGCTTCCCACTGTTTTTATGAGGTTTTTAATGGATTCGTGTCTGTTTTCAAAGTTTTGTTGTTAGGAGAAGATGCTCCCCACATATCTGAACATGCAACTAGTTTTTTGGACAAGAAGGGGACACTCGAACATTTGGATAATTACACCGTCATAAGAATTTTTGGCTCCACGGAACAGCCTGCTCTCCTTCCATGTCACATTATGGATAGAATGTTTGTTGCAAAAGTAGCACGTCAATACAACTACTGGTTCCATCTGTTCCAAAGGAAGAAAAAACAACAGTTCATTCCTCTACCTTGGAAAGTAGGGGAGTTCGTGTTGAAAAATGTCAACAAAATTGACGATTTCGCAGCACATTCTACCATTTTCAACCTGAGATATGCTGAAATCACAAGAGGGTTCGACTCCTATAATATTTTTTGACAACATTTACAAACACTTGGCCTTGACGATTCTTTTTAAAAAAAACACCTGTCCAAAAATAGATACAGTGCCAACAACGGTCCTGCCTCTGATGCCGATGACACAAACACGGTGCAAAGCTGCACTAAATTGTACATGCAACAGGGGAAAGGCCTCGGTGACAAGAGTGTTCAATCTGTAAATACCATTCCAAAAAGTATGACATCCCGGAGCATCGCTCCAACGGCCCACCACAGCAACAAAGAAACTCAGAGTTCTTCAAACGAAGGAGGAGATAACGACCCTCCTCACTCTAAAATTGATAGTTCTCACAAGCTTCCAGTAGAGAAGAAGAGAAAAAAAAATGTGGGGCAAGCGAAAGAGCTGGAAATTCAGAGTGAGAACATGGAACTTGACACTGATCTGGATAGCATGATGTGCTTCCTTGATCACCCCAGAGACACCATCCACCATAGCCATCCAACGAACATATCCGTTACCAAAAATTTTGACGAAGATGAATCCTTCATCTTCCAGAGTGTTGTTTTTGATAGCCAGTCCAAAAAATTGATAATTGAGAAAAAAAATGTTAAAAATAAGAAAGACAAATCTCGTTCAGAGGTTGACCTTGCCAACATGGGGTCGTCCCAAATATTTCAAGTTCGCACTGCGAGCGGAGAAACACTTCATGATTCCATTGGAGGAATAGAGACCGAGAATGCCAGACTGAAGGATTGGGTCAAGGAATTAGAAGACGCTTTCATTCCTATGCCATTGCTTGTCAATACTTTGGCAATAGCCATGCCTAGCACCCCTGCAGCCAACGTAAAATAATCCTCCACCCTGCTCGCATCCTGTAAAGGATACGTGGAGAATAATATCAAAAAAAGAATGGAACTGGTTACTGAGGCGTGGAAAATATCACAAACCATCACTTCCCTTGGAAACATGGCACATAGTTTGCTCGAGCATTTGCAGGCCGAGTTTAAAGATGAAGAAAATTTCTTTTTAAAAACAATCATTCCTTTTGGCAAGATTGTCAACAATATGACAGAAACAAAAAAAAGAGAAGAAGATCTTCCATCCAAAAACTGGATCGGTCAATTGAATGCATGTTGGAAATAAAAAGTGAAGAACTTGCATCTCATTGTTTAGTCATGTGAACAAGCCATATCGAACAAAGATAAAGGCTGTCAAATATAGATTTAGTCGGGAAAACCAACGACTTCCAAGACCGCGACTTAATTGCAAAATCCTTTCCCTTAACTAGGCAAGAGTTCGATAAATAGGTTGCTATGTTTAAGGCCTTGTCTCTGGAATTTTTTTACAGCATCCTTCAATTTGATCAAGCTCACGTCGACGACTGGCTAGTCAAATACGCAGTACAGAACGAGGAAATTCATTAGGCTCTCTCTAATCTTTCTATCGACTTCCGAGAATTAGAAAGTGATCTTTTCAACATAAAAATCCGGAATGAGATCAACATCGCCCCAATGAGAAGCTACATTGAAGAATGGCTCGAAAGGCAATTGAAACAAGCCGCTGACAAAAGGCAACAAGCAGTTGCCAACATTCCAATAGTCGTCGAGGACATCCTTGAAACCACAGTCGTCGACGAAATCAATGAAACGACAACTGAAAGCAAATAACCAAAGGGCTCATATGTATCCTCACTGTAAAAATACCGATCTCATCCTGCTTTGTTTATCAACCCAGTTATTCCAGTTTCTTAAATAGAGATGT
This sequence comes from Picea sitchensis, assembly GCA_010110895.2. Lineage (NCBI taxonomy): Eukaryota > Viridiplantae > Streptophyta > Pinopsida > Pinales > Pinaceae > Picea > Picea sitchensis. The sequence goes on from SNQJ01S0003466.1 coordinate 47,860, forward strand.
ACAGGCAAACAATTATACATTTCCATTTATTTTTTTTGCAGGTATTGCACTCTATCTTCTTTCCACAATCCTGTTTCTTGTACATGTTTCTCTAATGGTCCGCGGGAGCCCCAATCCCTGTCTACATGACAAACACATTGAACTTGCAGTTTATATGTAACAGACTTTAATTTTTTTGTATATTTCAAAATTTCCAATAGTATGTAACACACTTTTATTTTTTGACATATTTCAAATAAAAATGTTTTCTTATCTCCTTTTAAATTTATGTTTTCATACATTCTTATCGTTCACCAGTCTGTATGACAAATGCATTTAATTTTTTATATGTTACAAACTTTTATTTTTTTATATATTTCAAAATAAATGGTGCTCTACAATGCAAGCATCATTTACAAATGCATTTAAATTTTTATATTTCTTATCTCCTTTTAATTTTATGTCTTCATATATTTTTATCTTTCACCAGTCCATATGGCAAATGCATTTAAATTTCCAAATTTATTCTTCCACTTTCAACAAATTTGTAGTTTGTTATATACTTTCAAAATATATATGTTTGCTATATACTTTCAAAAAATAGATGGTGCTTTGCCTGCCAAGCATCATTTTCTTTTGCCACACATTCTGTGATATACATGTTGCACACAACATTTCCGTCATATACATTTTGCACCAAACACTTCGTTTCATTTACAGTTCGACCCCATTTTCCACAATTTTCTTTCTAACCTCGTTGGCAGGGATTGCGCTGCCACACAACCTTGTTTTAATGGTTGCAAACAATGCTCATATGAATTTACAACATAACTATGTACTCATTTGTGGATTTCTTTTTTAGTGAGACATAATTCTCATTAAAATTGTAAAATATTGCCACCTTGTTCAAGATCCTTCAATTGATTCGGTTGACATGTAGCATAGATAATGTCATTAAGAGCATTCATTGGATCTTTTGTATTATATAGTGTTGATTAGAGCATAGTAAAGCCCTCAATCAATCAATCACCTTTTGACAAGAGTATATAAGGCCAAACTCCAATAGTCCTCTTTCTTTGTGTGGAGTGTGATGCATAGTGATGTTTTTCTAGTTTTTCTACTAGTCCATTTTTTGGTGTTTTTTTCATATTTCAAAACTCTCCCATTCACTTCTTAAAGGACATAAATGAGACACAATATCATTTGTAAGCATTTTAAGGAGTCTTTCAACATTGTTTTTCTTTGTGACATAAGATGTTTTTTGTGCTTTATAGTTTCACAATGTCTAATTCGGTTAATCTTTTTAATGATTTTGATGGAGGAATCAAAGAAATATGAAAGTCTGAAGTCGGAAAATCAAAAGCACTCTAATTTACAATGAATTGTGGAAATATATATGTAATGCACAACCTACAAACCCACTAATGTTGCACACTTAAAAAAATGGGAGTTGAAAGATGAGAAAGCATAACACTTATTCATAGTATTGTTTATGACCTGTCTTGTTCATGTTTGTGGAGATGTTTGGTTAGCTTGGAAACTCTTAAGATTTGTTTGATTCACAACTTGAGGCAAAACAAGTTGACCTTCAATTAAATTTATTACAAAAAAAATTAAATGAAGGGGGAGATGCCATGGAATACATTTCTAGGCTAAAAAATATTAAACAAGGGAATATTGAAGCAAGGTTTGCTAAAAGAGAAGATAGTTTGATGGTCACAATTTTGATATCAAGGTTTCTAAAATCATACAAGCATTTTTTGGAGACATTACAAATTGCAAATAAGTTGGAGAAAATAACTTTGACAAACTCAATGAGTTGTTAGAAAATCATGATAAAACATTTGGAAAGTAGAAAATCAGGATAGGATGTATTGGTTTCCAACACAAGCAAGAACACAACTAAAGTTTCAACAAGAAAATGTGCTTTCTCTACCAAAGGTAATGGCTATCAATGAAATGCGAATCAATATTCTAATAGAGTTCAAGTTCTAGGAATAGGAAAAGGAAGAGGATATATGACTAGAATTCGAAAGGTTTGCTAAAAGAAGATGAAAATCAACATTTACATTCTAGTGGAAGAGAAAGGGAGAAGAAGGCAATAACTTGTTTTCGATGCAATACAATTTGGGCATTGTGCCTCTGATTCTAGAATTCCTTCTGAAAATCTATCTAAAGATAAACAAACCTCCTCTTCATCGACCCAATATGCAAATGTAGAGGAAAATGAGGATTTTGAATATGTATTTACAACACTCTAACAAGTAGAAGTAGCCAACTCAATTGCAACAACTTACTCTTTTAGAAGTGATTATGAGGATGCATGGATTATGGATATAGGAGCCACCCAAAACATGACTTATATAAGATTTATTTTGGACTTATCAGGATTGCAACTTAAATCCAATATTCTTACAAGATGACACCACAAAAACCAAGTGGAAAAGGTTCAATGAAGGAATTTTTACCAAGAATTGGGAAAATAATAATTTCTAATGTTTGGTACATTCCCACATTTAAGAAATTTTTGTTGTCTTTGGTATTGATTTGCCAATTAAGACATCAAATTATGATGGAAAATGTGATACTTCAAATCAACTCATCAAAGGATGGTTTGGAAACAACGATGATAGGATATGAGGATGGACAAATTCTTAGAATGAAAGGCACAATCATTCAAGAATGAAGGAACTTGCAGGATTAATTGAGACTAGTATTACACCCATGATATCTTGGCATGTTCAGTTTGAACACTTAAATGTTGATGGTTTCATTCAACTTCAACAACAAGGAATGGTAAAAGGATTACCCACATTATGAAAACAAAATGTAATATGTCAAGCTTGTGTTTATGGAAAACAAAAAGGGTTATCCTTCCCTACAAGTATTTGGAGCGAAACCAAGAGACTATAACTTGTTCATAGTGATATTTGTGGACCTTTGGAAAGTTCACTTGGGGGATGTAACTACATTATTCTTTTTATTGATGACTTTATAAGTATGGCTTGTGTGTATTTTCTAAAAGAAAAAATAGAAGCATTTGAGAAGTTTAAGTCTTTCCAACGATTAGTTGAAACTGAAACCAAAGAAAAAATTGCCACTTTGCGAACCGACAATGGAGGAGAATTCACTTATAATGAATTCCAAGCATATTTCTAGGAATAAGGAATCAAGAGAAAATTGACTAACTCCTACACTTCACAACAAAATGGAGTGGCTGAAAGTTTGAATCAAACATTGATGGGTATGGCCGAAATAATGTTAAAGTGTAAGGGGTTGAGGTTGTACATACATTGGTTTACTTGAGGAATCAATCCCCATGTTCATCTTTGGATGGAATTACCCCATTTGAAGCATGGTATGGATTGAAACCAAATATCAAACATCTTCAAGTTTTTGGTTCAATTTGCTATGCCCTTATTCCAAAAGAAATACAAACTAAGTTAGATTCAAAAAATATGAAATGCATAATAATTGGTTATTCTGAACATAAAAAGGGGTATAGAATTTTGTTAGATGGAAATTTTATTGTTAGATGTGATGTTATTTTTGATGAAATATAAAGTTTAAGTGAAAAAGAAATTGATAACCTACTTAGTCAATTGGATAAAAAAGTGACTAATGAATGACAATGGATGAAACACACAAATCGAGGGAAGATCATTGGTTTGCAATGGATTGGGCATAAAAAAAGCAAGTGGAAGATGAAGGATTACCAAATTATTTACAAGTTAACTTAAAAGATTCAACTTGATTTAACTTAGATAATATTTCTTAGGTTGATACATCAAGTCCATCTTAGGTTGTACAAAGGATTCCAAAGTTGGCAACACAAGTTCTCAAGGAAGTGAGGTGTGATGAAAAACATAAAACATGTACAAGGAGTTTTACGATGGGTCGAATGATTTTTTTTGCTTTGAATGTAATCACCGAGCCATCCATTTTTGCATAGGTAATCGAACATGAAGAATGGAGGAAAGCAATGGAAAATGAATATGCGATGATTAAGAATCAAACTTGGAAAATTATTGAGTGTCATGAAAATGTAAAACCCATTGGTTGCAAATGGGTTTACAGAATAAAGTAAAAGGAAAATTGTGAAATTGATAAGTATAAGGTGAAATTACTGGAAACGTTTTTTTTCTCAAAAAGAAGGGATTGATTATGAGGAAACCATTGTTCCAGCTACTAAGTGGAACATTATTATGGTAGTGCTTGCTTTGGCTGCACAAAATGGATGGAAAGTGCGCCAAATAGATGTAAATAGTTCATTTATAAATAATGATTTAGAGGAGGATGTATATATGAATCAACCTCCTGGTTTTGAAATTGCAGGGCAAGAAAACATAGTGTACATATTGGTTAAGGCATTGCATGGGTTAAAACAATATATATGAATCAACCTCCTGATTTTGAAATTCCAAGGAAAGAAAACATAGTGTGCATATTGGTTAAGGAATTATATGGGTTAAAACAAGCTCCTAGAGCTTGGTATGCTAAAATTGATTCCTATCTCCAAAAAGTTGGTCTTTTGAAGAGTGAATCAGATGTGTAATAAGCAAATCTGGCTTATGAGTTAAATATCCAAAATACTTGGAATATAAAGATATCCATGAGGATAATAAATAATATATAAATGCATAAGAGAATGAATAAGATAAGATGAGATGGATACAATGAGAATGAGGACCCATTTATATATCCTTGCAGGGGGTGACCTTTAATGAACAAACATGTCTTTTGGATAAGACACATATTTTCATTTATGATGTATTTAATTATTATTATTATTATTCAATTATTATTTTATTTATACCTATTTCTATATATTTGTGTTTATAACATTGCCTTCCCCTTAAAAATGCTTTGTCCTCAAAGCATGATTAAACAAATACCTATCTCTTGTTCTAGCTTGAACTAACTTCTCATGATCATTTGTTTTTGTAGTTGCAATACTTGACGAGATAAAATGATATAATCTTCAAATTCCTGAAGTAATATCTTGCATCTTCTCGGGAGTGATTCATCCCAAATCTACTTTCATGGAAACTTGTTTATATTTCGCTTGATCTTATTGTTTGTTGTAACGATCCTTGTGATTTAGATGACAATAAGGCAACCTAATTTCTTGTGAATTTTGTTTGATATAACTTTTTTCAACTTTTGATACTTCTAGTGATTCAACTAGATCGATTTTTGTTCTTCTTTATGAAGTTTGGATTTCTTTAACTGAAAGTTTTTCTACTTCAACAAGTTCAATCATTATTTCTTTATCGGTTTTTGTTCCCTTACTAATGAGTTCTAACTTTTCTTTATGCGATCTCTTCTCATTCTTTAGCTTCTTGATTTGTGCAATCAAACTTTGATTATGATTCTCGAGACGACAAATTTCTTCCTCTTTATTAGCAACAACTTTGTCAAATTCTTCTTGCTTTTTTTGTACTATCATTTATCATCTTGGTTGATCATCTTTGAAATATTTTTAAAATCTTTTGACAATGGATCTTTTGAATGTGACGTCATTGTTATGTCCTAGAGCGTAATTTTTTTCCTTTTGTAATAAAACGTCAATTTTTTTTCCACATTTAAGATAAAGGTACCTAATGTTTCTAGCTAGGTTAAACCAATAATTATACCAACATCGGGCTGAGTCATTTTTGTAACATCAAATTCATATATGTATTTATAACTATCAATTGTTACTTGTAGATTCTTAATTCATGTTTTGCCAAAGTTCTTTTCAATTATATTTGACTCTAAAATCGACAATTGATTGGCAATATCAATATTGATGTAATTTCCCTTCATATACAGACAAATCGCAACATTAATATTTTTTCCTTGAACAATTACTTTGACTTTTAATATATCAAAAATTGGTGTTAAAAGTCCTTTACGCATAAACGTTCCTTCATTGATGTTAAAATCCATTTTGTTTAGTCCTTTCGTCGTTTAAATATAATACTTTGAAAATTATATATATATATATATATAATTTTAAAAAAGTTTCCCTTAATAACCAAAAGTCAAATTGACTTAATATAAATGATTTTAACTTTTATAAAATATATATATTCAATAAAACTTTTTTTTTCTACCATATATACTTGAATAATCGCTTAATAATTTTTTATATCTTTTGATGCCCTTGAATAATTCTTGAATAGATATATTTTCTTTTAATTATTTCACGAGTTGTTTCTCCACATTAATATCATACTATTTCCTAAGGTAGGGTCACGACCCTTTTGGTTCTTCTCACGACGGATTGGACAGTCGTGTCCCCTCCTTGTCATCATGTCCTCCCTCATAAACAAATTTTGGGCAGGGTTAATCAGATATGGCGGCGACCCACTGGTTTCGACGCACTCCAACGAGATTATGAAGGCGATACAATACTCTGTGCAATGACCTTTTGTTAATAAGTGATTTTTTAATGATAATTTATGGAATAATTTCGATTAATTTCGCGGTTATCCCTTCTACACTCGTCGGACTATGGCCACTCACGGGGTCAACTATACCAAAGCTACGATGACTTGACGAATCACATATTCCATACTCTGTAATTCAAATACCCACGAGAATACTTCCACACTTTTCACGGATTATAAGCACGGTCGTACGGTATGGTACGAACGCTGTGGCACATTGTGCGTGTGTATGATAATTGTGGCGACTATGTTATGTCTTTGGACAAAGAAGAGAAGTTCATGGGGCAAATGACTTCAACGTTCTTTTATATATCTATATCTTTCTTTTTCTTAGTGTTTATATATATATATTTATTTCTGATATGTTCATAATTTTTGGTGGAACAATAATATTTAATCACGAATTGGTTAGCTTGATGAAAACTAACTTTTATATATATATATATATATATATATATATATTTTGAAATTGCAGCGAAATGATCAAGTTCTTCACCATAATTTCTGATTTTTTTTTTAAATGGAAAAATTCCCTAGCATGGTCAAAGACCTGGAAAGATCAGAGAAACTTTGTTTTGTGGTCAAAAATTGGATCGAGACGAAGCTCTGATACCAATATAATAACCAAATCTGTCTTACGAGTTAAATATCCAAAATACTTGGAATACAAAGATATCCACAAGGATAGTGAATAATATATAAATGTATAATCGAATGAATAAGATNTATATATATATATATATATATATATATATATATATATATATATATTGAAATTGCAGCGAAATGATCAAGTTCTTCACCATAATTTCTGATTTTTTTTTTAAATGGAAAAATTCCCTAGCATGGTCAAAGACCTGGAAAGATCAGAGAAACTTTGTTTTGTGGCCAAAAATTGGATCGAGACGAAGCTCTGATACCAATATAATAACCAAATCTGTCTTACGAGTTAAATATCCAAAATACTTGGAATACAAAGATATCCACAAGGATAGTGAATAATATATAAATGTATAATCGAATGAATAAGATAAGAGGACATGGTTACAATGAGAATGAGGGCATGTTTATATACCCTCATAAGGGGTGCCCTTTAATGAAGAGACACATCTTTTCATTTATGATGTACTTAATTATTATTTTACTTATACCTATTTGTGTATATTTGTGTTCATAACAAGATGATATTTTGCATGCCCTACTTTAAGAAAATAACTTATTCATTTTGGTGATGTATGTTAATGATTTTCTTGTAACATGAAACAATGATGATCATATTTCTCAATTAAAGAAAAAACTTCAAATAGGTTTTGAAATGACAAAATTGGGGTTACTTCACTACTATCTTGGAGTTGAAGTAATACAAAGAGAAATAAACATATATATTTAAAAATTAAGTATGTCTCTGAACTATGGAAGAAGTTTGGTATGGAGGATTGTAAATCATTATTCACTTCCATGGAACATAACTTAAAAATGTCAAAGTTTGAAGGGGGGGAACTTGTTAGTAGTACTAGGTACAAGTAGTTGATTGAAAGTTTAATCTACTTGACAAATACTCATCCAAAATTATCATTTGCAGTAATTATCCTTTCAAGGTATATACAAGAACCTAGAGAAAGTCATTGGAGTGCAACAAAAAGGATACTTTGATATCTTCAAGGGACAAAAGATTTTGGACTCGAATACACAAGGATTTTTTTTTTTAGACTTGTTGGATGCTCAAATGCAAATTTTGCTGGAGATATTGATGACAAGGCTTCTACTTTAGGGTATTTGGGATCAAACACAAGTCATGGAGTTGTAAGAAACATTGAACGATTGCAAATTCAATAGAAGAGGCATAATATATTTCAGCTTGGGAAGCATCATGTGAAATAGTGTTGTTGCGAAGAATCTTATAGGATATTGGGGTTGTTTATAACAAAGCTATTTCACTATTGATTGACAGTTAGTTAGCAATCAAACTAGCCAGAAATCTAGTGTTTCATTCAAATACAAAGCATGTTGATACAATGTACCACTACATTAGAACTCTTATCATAAAGGGAATCAAACCAAAATATTGTCCAATAGATCAAACTTCAAATATCTTCACTAAATCACTTGGAAGAATTACATTCACTAAGTTTAGAATTGAACTTGGTGTTTGCTCAAGATAACTTTTGGATCAAAGGGGGGATTACTAGCAATAGTGATCCTAAAGTTCAAGCTATATATCATAGGTTTATAGTTTCTAAAATAAAATATTAATTGTAAATGGACATTAATCACACTCATGTGATTATATATTTAGTTGTCCATATTAGTTTTTAGAAACTACTTTTTTAGTTATAGAAGTTGAGTTATTTAAACTAACTTCCATCCAATGTGAGGTAGCTTTTGGCCCTTAGCCCTCACATATGCTTGGTGTAATTTATTTTTCTCTATTAATAAAATTTGTGTGTTCGAGGAAACTTTGTAAATAATAGTAGGTAATTGTTCCTGCGCACTGAACACGTTCTCATAATTCCAAAAACCAATATACTTCTATTGAAAAAAACAATTTTGCCAAGTATGGTATTTCGTGTTGTTGGCTTTGTATAGTTCAAAGATGTGCAAAATTCCATGGTAAATGGACAATTCAATTTACAGTAAATCATCTAGGAGGGCATTGACAATTGCATGGAAGAGTCGATGTTGCATAGAGAAAATGCTCAACAAAAACAACTAATTTCTTATTTTATTTAGAATGATATTAATTATTATTAAGTTCTAGTATGTCCAATATTCTTATCGAATTGTAAGAATATTAATTAAAAAAAAGATTCTTAATATCCTAATTTTTTTTTTAACAGAAACGATTATAGCTTATATTAATGGGGTGGACTAGCCACAGATCCGATTACAAAATGGCCTCGAATTTCTTCGGGTCTTTCTTTCTTAACCATTCTACTTCTATAGCTCTAGACTAGTGAACTGAACTAGTTCTTGTGCGTCTTCTAAAAGAACTGGATTAAGTTTAGATGCCGAAACTCCAGTCACTGTTTCATCATAAGTCTCAGCATTGTTTCAGCATGTGTTTTAGCACTATTTCAACATTTGTTACAGCGGTGTTTCAGCATATGATCCAACACTGTTTCAACATTTGTTCCAGCACTGTGTTTCAGCATATGTTACAGCACTGTTTCGGCATATGTTCCGGCACTGTTTCAACATATATAAAATGTCACAGCGGTGTTTCAACATACGTTACAACACTGTGTTTCAGTACAACACTGTGTTTCAGCATATGTTACAACACTGTGTTTCAGCATATGTTACACCACTGTGTTTCAGCATATGTTCCATCACTGTGTTTCAACATATGTTCCAGCACTGTGTTTCAACATATGGYACAACACTATGTTTCAGCATATCTTCCAGCCTTCCTTCGCACAACCATCTACAATCTTTTACACATTGTTGCCCTTTTCAAGGGATACAGATTTTTGTTGGGTCTCCGTCATTTATGCATAGATCTCCTTGTGCCAGTAGGCAGCCTTTATTGGCTAAAGCATCTGCTTCTTTGTTTAAGTCCCTTAGTATATGGTAGCAGTTGAAGGAGGTGAAGTCCTGGAGAGTGTGTCTTAGTCTTTGCAGATTCTTATTTAGTCCAACATCATTGAACTGTCCTCCCGAATGTATCATTTTGATCAAGATTTCGGAGTCTCCGAACGCGTGTATATTCCGGTGGCCTCTTGCCTTAGCTATCTGGAAAACTTTTATTAGACTCAAGATTTCTGCTTGGTTATTAGTTCGCTGTCCAAGTCCCCAACTGAAGGTTTCTAGCGTTGTCCCTTCACTGGAGTAAATGATTCCTCCAGCTCCCGCTATGCCAGGATTGCCCTTGGAGGCGTCGTCGAAGAATGCTGTAGTTATTCCTTGCTTCTGCCACCATCTTTGGAAAGTGTCATTATTGTCTCTTAGCCTCCATTTTGTTTCGGAATGGGGTTTTTCAATGCTTTGGGTCCTATAAGTGAGCATAGGGTTACCGAGCCAATTCTTTTCTTCCTGCTGCAGCGAGATAACTGTTTTGTGGGCTTGAGAACTGAGAGTTTCTAAGAGGAGACCTTTTGCTTTCGCTGCTACCATGCTGGGGGTCCAAGTTGTGTTGTTGAAGATTTGCTCGTTTCTTGCAAGCCATAGTTTCCAGCACACATACTTAGGGATGGAGATCCAGATTCTGGCCCAAAGCGATTTCCTTGAGAGCGAGGGATAGCAATCCTTCCAGTTTGTGAAAAGATCTACAACAAAGATGTTCACTGGGACAACAACATTGAGACCATGGAGGGTAAGGAACCAGACTTTGTTAGCAAATTGACAGTCTACAAACAAATGGTCAGATGTTTCCATTGCTTCTTTGCATAAAGCACATCTGTGAGGGCCTGCAATATTTCTTTTCATTAAGTTTTCACCAGTCAGAACCTTTTTGTGCATTAGAGTCCAGAAGAAAAAATTAACCTTAGGAATCGTTGTAGAGTCCCAAACGTCCTTCCAGATTTTTGCTGGAGATGGTCTGTCTTTCTGGCATTGAAGCATAGCGTAGCTATTGGCTGTAGAATAACTCCATGTGGGTCCCCAGCCCCATTTGTCTTTTTCGTTCATGTGCACTGGTGCTTAATATCCTAATTTTAGATAATGCTAAGAATATTAATTAAAAAAAGGATTCTTAATAGCCTAATTTTAGATAATTACAACTTTGAGACAATAACGATTTTCTTTCATATAACAATTTTGGAAAATAACATATAGGTCCTACTTTGGTAGGTATTTTCTATTAAGTAACATTGCTAACTATAGATGTTGTATTTGATTTGATAGAATTGTAGCTAATTTTTTATTTTGATTTTTATTTATGATGATAGTCAATGCATTGTATGAGATGACTAGCATCGTGATTGATAATTTAGTGATTAATTTGGAAAATAACTATTTGTTGACATTATGTCATCGACTTGTCTCAATATCTTAATTATATTTTCACTTGCATTAGTAGGTCAACCCCTAATGAACACAAATCCAACTACATATCTGATGGACCAAATGCGAGATGTTTCCCTCATGATGTTTTTATTATGCCTTTGTGGCATTGTTGATTATACCTATGACGTCATCATGAATGTTTCCAATAGAGGTTAAATACAAATGCATCTAGGATTGCATATGAGTTGTGACATCTTACTTTTTATAAAGATAAATTAATTCTGATGGTGAAAATATGGGATTGAGAATGTCATTGAGAGAAGGAAGAACACATGGGGAAAGAGTTTTGGGAATTAGCCATCTAATTGAAGAAATCAAGGATGATGCCTTTCCCATGTGTTTAAGTTTTAAACCTGTGAAGTAAAGCAATGCATATAGATTCTTAAGAAAAACAAAAATTAATCAATGGCTCATACACATAGTACACAGAGATTTATACTGGAAACCCTTAACCGGGAGAAAACCTTTCAATGCTTCATTGTATTAATTTCACCATTCACCATACAATCTATATAAAATGTTTTTAGGTATTTCGTAGATACCAAAACCCTAATCCCTTAATCCAGGGTTAATTTAGAAAACCGCTAAAAATAGCAAAATCTGCTAAAATAGCAAAAATGCCCCCCCCCCAAAAAAAATTCGAGGCACTGCCCCGAATGTTGCGCGTAACCAGGGGGGCCCATACCTGCCCCCCCTAGGAAGCACCCAAGGCACACGAAACAAAGAGAACTACTAGGGAGGGATTTTCAGACGCAGTTGTTGAATCTGACGTGTGCGCACACACACACACACACACACACACACACATGCAAAGAATATAACACATACCCANCCAAAAAAAAATTCGAGGCACTGCCCCGAATGTTGCGCGTAACCAGGGGGGGCCATACCTGGCCCCCCTAGGAAGCGCCCAAGGCACACGAAACAAAGAGAACTACTAGGGAGGGATTTTCAGACGCAGTTGTTGAATCTGACGTGCGCGCGCACACACACACACACACACACACACACACACACACATGCAAAGAATATAACACATACCCAACATTCTCCCACTTGTTGTTTTCTTTGCATCCAGGGGTCCACATGATTATATAGTCAATAATCTAGGGAAACAATGCCCATTGTTACTGTACACCAGGAGAAATTTTCTATGCTCACAGAATTTGTCAGTGAATCTGCAACATTCTTCAAAGTGTCAACCTTTTCCAGCAACACCTTCTTTTCTTCAACCATGTCTCTCACAAAGTGATACTGAACATCAATATGCTTTGTCTTCGAATGATAAGCTGGGTTCTTTTCCAGGAAGATTGCACTCTGACTGTCAGAATCTAATCTCACTGCTTGTTGTACCAACCCAATACCTGAACACAATCTCTGTAACCATACTGCTTCCTTGCTTGCATGAGTGGCTACCATGTTTTCAGCTTCTGTAGTTGAGAGTTCCACTACAACCTGTATTTTGCTCATACAACTGATTGCTCCTCCAAATAGGTTAAAAACATACCCACTTGTAGATCTTATACAATCCATATCTCCAACCCAGTCTGCATAAAAAAATCCATGTATGTCCACCACTCTGTCCAATCTCGGTCTTCCTTGGTAGCACAATCCATAACTGGTAGTGCCACGAAGATACTTGAAGGCCCTCTTTACTACTATCCAATGCTCCTTCCCTGGTTTTGACATATACCTGCTCAAAACTCCCACTGCATGTGCAATGTTCGGTCTAGTACAGACCATTGCATACATCAAACCGCCAACTACACTGGCATACGAAACATGGGACATGTCCTCTTCTTCTTCTTGTGTCTTGGAACACTGATCTGCAGATAAATTTACACCTATAGGAATAGGAACCTTGACCGGTTTACTTCCATGCATATTAAACCTCTGCAATATTGTCTCAACATATTTTCTCTGATTCAACCATAGTTTCCTGTTTGCACGATCCCTTTTAATCTCCATTCCCAGAATGAAGTTAGCAACACCGATATCCTTCATGTCAAATTTGGAGGATAGCTGCGATTTCACCTCCTTGATAACATCCATTTTATTTCCTACCAACAACATGCCATCAACA
>SNQJ01S0003466.1:61369-135442 GCA_010110895.2 Picea sitchensis
CGGAAGACTTACCAAGATTCCTATCTTGGGTACGAACTCTTACAAATAAATCATTTGTGCTATGACCATCCATACTTTTCTGCCTCATCTCTTCAGATAACAAGGATGGAACTACATCCTCATACTTCAATGTAGATTGAGTGGTACTACCAATTGATACAACCAGATTATCCCAAGAGTCTGGCAAAGAACATAACAAAGTAATACACTTATCTTCTTCTGCAATCGTAATATTAACATAGACAAGTTGACTTACCAGAGTATTAAAGGCATTTAAATGTTCTGTCACAGAATCTCCATCTTCCATCCTAAGATGATACAACTTCTTTTGAAGAAACAACTTGTTTACCAGGGACTTTGATTGATACAAATTCTCTAAATTATCCCATAGTTCCTTGGCTGTAGATTCTCCCAAGACATTCAACAACACCGAATCTTCGAGGCAGAGTCAAATAATACTCCTTTCTCTTCTGTCCAACTTCTCCCAATCTTCCTTCGACATACCAGGAGGTGGTGTACTAGTAGTTTGTGTACTAGTAGGTTGTGTACTAGTCGACTGTGTACCAGTAGGCTATGTACCAGGATCCACAACGATCCATTGTTCTTTGTCTACAAGAAGGTAATCCATCTTGAGCTTCCATAGCTCAAAGTTTTTACCGTTGAACTTATCTGTCTCGATTCTAGAAGAGCTTGCCATTCCTCTTTCTACACTTGAATAACCATTGCAAAAGCTCCCACTAAACTCAGGTTTATCACAGACCCAAGATAAACTTGATCTATCAAGACCGAGCCAAATCCTCATCAACAAAGGTGTCCCTCTGAAGCCAAAAACGAGCTTTGATACCACATGTAAGTGTTAAACCTGTGAAGTAAAGTATGCTTATAGATTCCTAAGAAAAACATAAATTAATCAATGGCTCATACACATAGTACACAGAGATTTATACCGGAAACCCTTAACCGAGAGAAAACCTTTCAACGCTTCATTATATTAATTTCACCATTCACCATACAATATATATACAATGTTTTTAGGTATTCCGTAGATACCAAAACCCTAATCCCTTAATCCGGGATTAATTTAGAAAACCGCTAAAAATAGCAAAATCCGCTAAAATAACAAAAACGCCCAAAAAACAATTTGGGGCGCTTCCACAAACGCTGCGCGTAACCAGGGAGGGACATACCTGCCCCCCCCCTTGGGACCCCCCCTAGGAAGCGTCCGATGCACACGAAACAAAGAGAACTACTAGAGGGATCGTCAGACACAGTTTTCGAATCTGACGCGCCCACACACACACATGCAAAGAATATAACACATACCCAACAATGTGGAGGTATATTATAGTAACCCTTGAACCTAGCCAAAAATAACTTGGCATACATCACAATGATGTTACATAATATACCTTAGTTAGTGTCTTCATTTATTAATTAGTCCATATTATAATACAACGCATTGATTACATACCCCCTATTGTAGGGACTAGTTGGTGGAGCACATGGTGGATGCTAGACATGACATGTATTATGGAGACAAAATATATTCTTAAGACATTTATTGATATTAACATTATTTAAACTTTCCAAAGGGTGGATTGTCTTAATCAAATCTTAGCCCCTTAGCCACCTAGATGTTGTTGTGTCGATATTTAGACTATATTTGAGGGCTATGGAGTTTAAAATAACAAATAAATTGATTTTTGTAAATTGATGCATATGAAGAGTCATGTGAGGGAAATTTGGAAGGTCGATAACTAGAATTGGATAAATTCTAACAGACATTTTCCCTTTTCCCATATATACAAGATGGTCAATAGCTTGGGTGAGGTTAGCACAGGGGGAGCTTGAGGATGGCATGATAATGCCTAAAGGAATAATCTATAAATGAGTTATCAATCTGTGGCTATGTTCTTCCAATGTATTGCATGAATTAACTAGGATACTTGTGTGTTTGAGTAATTAGGAGTTGGATAGCCCTATATTGGTATATCCATGTGCTAGTGAGTATGTGAGTTATGAGGTTTTAGTGAGTTTGAGTTAGGATTTGAATAAATATATGTATTTATATGTTGGTATAACCATGTGCCAATGTGCTAATATAGTTGTGTGCTAGTGTGCATGTGAGTTATGGGATGACAAATTGTTGAGCACCCAGAGTTCGGGGATTGATTAGATGCTCCAAATTCGGGGTGGTCGGGGAGATGTAGTGTTCCTCTGCAATAAATGAGTTACATTAGTGAAATATAAGTACTCTCTTTGTTGTGATGATTATTGATGGTTAATTTATGGTGTTGTTAATTGATTATGGATCATGATTGGTTAAATTATTGATGTTTATTGGACTTGGTTGAATGATAATGTTGTAAACTAAGTGCTTATTAATTTGCCTTGTGAACACGAGCTTAGAGTTATGAGTTGGGTGCTTAGTTAGGGATGTAGGCTAGTTGCATATGCCTTAGTGCATAATTAAATTTATTTGAAATAGGATATACTAATTAATGAGGTTCTCTATTTTTAAGATTAGGTATTTTTAAATTATTATTTTATTAGGACGTAGTAAGCTTCAATGGAGGGTTGTTACACTTATAGTTTCACAATACTTCCCTGCCATGGATATTTAAATTAGAAATTGATCATATTGATATGTAGGCATCCCTAATATGCTAATGACATCAATAGATTGCCATTTTAAGAATGTTTTTTTTTTTTTTTAACTTAAACCTCAATGTCCACCCTAAAATAAATACATGACTCCAACTAACATAAATGTACATGTTTTCATTGTTCATTAACAAGACAACTTTAATTTGAAAAAATGTTTATATATTAACATGTATTCCATGAAAAATTGAAACTCTACAGAGAATAAAATGGCACACATTTTTCCTAGATAACGTAGATCTTATGGGAACTAGTGTTTCCTGTAACAAATGAATACCAAACAAAATCATTATTTTTTACTCTGTCACGCACGCTTCGCTAAGCATACTGGTTTGGATCCCTACTCACATTCACCATGGAGGGGGTTAGGCCTCGAGCCCCCTCCTACTTTCGATGCTGAAGTCACAACCTTCAAACAATTGATTGACTCCTTGGGAAATCCTTCAGCCCACCCTATGCATTCTCAGTTTATTAAAAAACTAGATTTGATCCTTGAAGTCGTGATCCCTCAATCTGCCCTTTCCAAATCTCTGTCATATGCCTCAAAAGGACTTATTGTCCAATTTACAGGACTTTGGCCTTCCCCTAGATAGGTCGATCTTTAGATTACTCGGAACTAACAACCTTTAATCAACGCAAGAATGAGTATCTTCTTATGCGGTAATGGTTTTTATATATATTATTTTGAGCTTAAGGGAGATCGTGATCTCATATTTCGTAGTGGCCCCTATTTCTATGGCACCAAGGGTCTCTACCTAAATCGATGGACCTCAAGCTTCGATCCAGAAAATAATGTACCTACTGCAGTCCCAGTTTGGGTCTGCCTTCCCCATCCGCCTTTCCATTGCTGGGGGGATGAATCTTTAAAGAGCATTGGGGACAGAGTAGGAAAATACATTGACATATATGAAACCAAATATGCAATGTTCTCATGCGCTCGAATCTACATTGAAGTAGATCTGGAAAAAGGGATCCCTGAAGCTATAAAACTCTCTTTGGATGACTGAACCCACATTCAAAAGCTAGACTATGAGAAGATCCCCTTCAAATGAAAAATGTGACATGAATATGGAAATTTCACCGGAAACTGTCCAAAAAGAAAACAAAAAGAGGTTGAAACAAGAGAAGCACAAGAAGAGGGTTGGAAACAAGTAAAAAAGAAAGCAAAAATTGGTCAAAATAGAGGCTCAAAGAATGAAGAGGCAATCCCATAACAAAACACCAACCCTAGAATAGTGGAGAACATAAAAAAGCCCTCATAAGCAAATCAAGGTCCAGATCGAGCTTCGTCCAAAGGGAAAAAGAAGATCCCAACTAATTCATTTGAGGTACTTGGTGAATCCTCTGCAGGGGGAGAAATGATCAATGATTACATGCCTCTGGTGACTCTAGAAACTATACATCCCATGAAAGAAGTGGATTAGGCTGGGAAAGAGTCAAGGGAAGAAGAAAACTTCCAAGAATCAAACATGGAAGAAATTCAAGAGACAAAATTACCAGATCCTGTAGAAAAAAACAAAGTCAAAGGAATAGTGAGGGAAGACATGGAGGAAAGAGAAATCATAATAGAAAAGACCAGAAAATCAGGAAGGCATACAAACAAAGATGCCATTGAAGACCACACCAACAAAGAAAAAGCACTTGGGAAGCAACACTCCATTGAAATCTCACTCAACAATGCAGGGAAGAGAGGCGCTAGTAGGGGTGAAGATCATCCGGTCCCCAGTGGACGGATCCCCTCCTCACATCATCAATGACACTCCTCTCATGGAATTGTAGAGGCTTCGACAGTAACTCCAAGGTCGAATCTCTTAAATATCTTATCAAATTAGGAAATCCCTCTGTAATTCTCTTCCAGGAAACAAAAATGGAGGACTCCTTAGCTTTAGAACAAGCTAAAAAATCTCTCCGATCAGGCGAAGGAATAACTATTAGCTCAACATGCGCTTCAGGAGGCATCCTGACCCTATGGGATGCACAATATTGGAAAGAAGATGTAAACCATTGTGCAAATCATTGGATTATCACTGTTTTGAAGCATAAAGACACTAATACAAAAATCTCCCTTATAAATATTTATATGCCAAACATATACTTTGATAAGATAAAATGCTGGTCCTCTTTGCTTGCAATCCTAGATTCTTTGGATAAATCCTCAATAGTGGTGGGTGGGGATCTTAACACGTATCTCTACCAAATAGAGAAGAGGAGCAAAATGCGAGTGAGAGACCCCCAAAGTGAAAAACTTTAAGATCTTATCTCCAATTGGGATCTCCAGGATATTCGACCCTTAAAAGGGAAATTCACCTGGAACAACCAAGAAGGGTTGAATCATATAGCAACCTGATTGGATCGATTCCTTATCAACAGTGACTTCCTTCTCTCTCGCTTCGACATTTCCTCTTCTATTATTCCCTCTGCCATCTCATATCACAAACCTATATCCCTCCATCTATCCCCTCCTCATAAATTTGGACCTCTTCCCTTCAGATTCAACCCCCTTTGGCTCGACTCCCCCCTTGTCCCCAATCTAGTTCAACAAGCCTGGTCCTCTCCTATCAATGATTCTCCAAATTATGTTTGGGAAAATAAGCTTAAAGCGGTCAAACAAGTTCTTAAAGAATGGGCTAAATATACCTTCATCCCCCCAAATAAAGAAAGGCAGTCTAAACTCTTAGAGCTGGCATAGATTCAACATAAAATAGAGAATGAAGAAGTAACCTAGGGAGCTCTAAACAGGGAAAAAGAAGCTTTCAAAAATCTTCACTCTGCAATGAGACGAGAAGAAGAAAATTGGAGACTAAAATATATGAGTTTATGGTTAAAATATGGAGATTCAAATACTTCTTTCTTCCACAAACAAGCTCAACAAAGAAGAAAACAAATATAGTGTTAAAAATCCAATTAGAGTCCGGAAAAATCATTGAAAACTTCAACCAAATTAAAATGGTAGCAAACCAACACTTTGCAGATTTGTATTCCCAAAGAAATCAAGAAGAAAATGAAACAACCATCCAAGAGATGCTAGAGCATATTCCTCATCGAATAACAATGGAAGGCAATGATATTCTAACCCAACATATATCAAAGGGAGAAAATCTCCAAGCCATCAGGAGTCTTGATCAAGATAAAGCACCAGGTCCAGACGACTTCTCCATCAGATTCTACAAACATTTTTGGAGCTTAATTAAATATGATCTCCGACACATGCTAAACTACACCCTTTGGAAGAAGAAAGTGGGAGGAGCTACCAACTCAACTTTCTTGGCTCTCATTCCAAAGGAAATAAACCCGTCTAATTTTTCCAGATTCCGACCCATATCTTTATGCAACTCCTACAAAATTCTTACTAAGATTATTGCCTCGAGACTAAAACCCCTTCTCTTGAAACTGGTCTCTGAAAATCAAGGTGGGTTCATGGAAAAAAAAACAAATCACTCATACTATAATTCTAGTCTAGGAATCTATTCACTCTAGCAGAGGTCACAAATACAAAGGAATGGTGCTCAAATTGGATATGGAAAATGCCTTTGACAGTGTAAAACACTCCTTTCTCTCTAAGGTTCTTGCTCGGTATGGATTCTCCCCGGAATTCATAGAATGGATTAATGCTTGTATTGTCTCCCCATGGATATCCCTGATGATAAATGGTCGCCCGTCACATTTATTCAAATCAAGTAGAGGGATAAGACGTGGCTTCCCCCTGTCACCCTCTCTTTACATTCTTATGCCATACCCTCTAAGTCATAAATTGGAAGAGGAGTGTAGATTGGGGCGTCTTCCTGAGATCCAAATCACCTCAGAAGTCAAAGAAATAAATCATTCCCAGTTTGTAGATGACACTCTGCTCTCAATATCTGCCTCCCTTATCATTAACATAAGGTTCAAACAGATATTAGACAACTTCCTAATAACTTTAGGAGGGAAAATAAATATCAGCAAAAGAATAATTTATGGATGGAATATACCAGGACACCAACAAGACATCATTTTTAGAATATTTGGACTTCCACTGATTGTGAAATGGAAATCCTTCGCCTGTCTTGGTATGCCCATCTTCCAAAGCCTAGCCTTCTCACATGATTGGAAAGAAATATTGGACAAATTAGCCAACATGATAGAAAGTTGGGGAGCTCGCTGGCTAAATCCAACAGGTAAAATCGTTCTCATCAAATCTGTTTAGTGTGCACTAACTATTTTCCAGTGTGCAGGGCTATTATCACCCAAAGGAATCCTTGAAAAAATATCAAAAACTCTCCGAGGATTTCTACGGGAAAGAGGGAAAACAAATACAAAAAAATTCCATCTCATCAATTGGATAACTGTGTGTCAACCCTCAAGAAAAGGCGATCTGGATGTTTGTAATCCTTATCTAATGAATATTTCCTTGGGAGCAAAGCTGGTTTGGCATCTCATCTCCTGCTCCATGGACTGGTGGAAGAAATCCATTTTATTCAAATACATTGGCTATCCCCGAATTCACAGCCTAGACACCCCCCTTCCCCCCTCCAATGGATCTCTAGTTTGGAAAATGTTAAGAATGGCAGCCCCTCTGATTCAATCTAAGCTTTTCTGGGTTCCTGGAAATGGCACCCTCATCAATGTGTGGATGAAAAACAATATGGGAAAGGCACCTTTGGAAAAAATAAAAATTCTTAACCCCGTTAGAATTTGGTGCCTATCCAATGGCTTATCCAAGCTTTAGGATATTTCTGAATGGACATAAGCTAGCCTATGGCATTCTTGGAGAACTCTATCACCCCCTGATAAACTCCTTCCCATTCTCCCTGTTCTCTTTGATCATATTGCTATATGCGCCCCTCTTAACTCACATTGCAAAGATGCCCGCTATTGGGGAACAACAAATTATTCAGTTAAACTAGGATATACTGTTCTTCTTGCGGATTCTCCAGGGCCACCTCACTCCAAGATCTAGTCGCGTGTTTGTTCTAGACCTTCTCTTCCAAAAATCAATGCCTTTACTTGGGTCATGATACATGGAAAAATTATTATAGCTGAAAATATTCAGAAGTGAGGCATCGCTGGTCCATCTAGATGTGCCCTCTGTATGGCCTTCGATGAATCAATTCAACATCTGTTTTTTGAATGCCCCTTCACCTTAAAAATTTGGGATCTCACGATCGCCTCTCTTCGATCTAAATTTCACCATCCTTCCAATTGGACTGATATGTTTGTTCATTGGAAGAAAATATATGTTGACAACTTCAACAAAAAACTCCTATTTTCAATTATTTGGAGGCAGACTCCAAAGTTCATATGCTGGGAATTTGGTTAGTAAGAAATAAGGCCATCTTCCAAAATAAATCTCTCTCCCCCCAATGGATCCATGCACAAGCTTGTGGCCTCCTTTCAGAAGTCTTCTCTATATAGAATAAACTTCCAATCAATAAGGTTTTGCTTATAGAATCATAGCAACTTTGGATAACCAGTATCTTAGGCTATCGCTCTGCCATTCACACCAATCCCAATCAAATTCCAAAACATAATATGGGGCAACTGTGATTACCCAATCAATAATTTCTTCAATGGAAATGATATCAAGACTCTCATCTCCTATTTTTTGATGGAGCTTTGAGATGCAACCCAGGGGCGGCAGGTGAGAGGGGAGTTGCCTTTGACTTCGAAGGAAATAAGGTTATGGAATTTGCATGGGGACCAGGGAACACTACTAATAACTATGCAAAGTTCCTTGCAACATTTATGGGACTTCTCCTTATTATGGAGAATAGATCATCAAGGCTCATGGTTATTAGCGAATCTGATTTGACCATAAGAGGACTTCGTCAATCTCTCAAGACCGCGCACCCCAACATCACCATAACTCTTCTCTGAATCAAAGACTTGGAACACAAATTTGAAAAAGTATGCTATTATCATGTGTATAGAACTCATAACACCATAGCTAACTCCCTCGCCAAAGAAGAAAAATCGTTTTCTACGGGGAAGCTAAGATTAAACTCCTCAATTGGTCATGTCTCTATCCCCTAAGCATTATGCATTGATCAAGCCACTCCATCTGAACAATCTGTCACGCGTGCACCCTCCCCTTGGACATCCTTATGACTCCAACACGTGCCCTCCTCCTCCTCTACATGTCGTCTTTCCTTGTGAATGACTCCCTCCTTCACATATGCCCCCCCCACACATCCACTGGTCATTTTTGTTACTCCCTCAGGTAAGCATTGGTACTCTATACTTTGAACCCCCTTTGCGTCTCTCTTCACATGTCTTGGAGATCTCTAATCTATACGACCACGACCTCACCCTTCGTCGGCCACTCGCGCAGATATCATCTCACCTTGGTCATGTCATTGGATTTCACCCTCCATGACCTTCTACCTATAGTTTTCTTTGTCTGTTGAGAAGGAACACGTTGGATTTACACAGGTGGTGGAATTCTTGGTTACCCGCTCAAACCTTGGTGCATTTGGCTTTCAGAATGCTTTCATCCCTGCGTAATTATGTGGCGTTGAGACAAGAGTGACTGCCAGTGTTCAGAATGCTCCATTGGCAGACTATAGGATCAAATGCAGTCCCAGTAGGAGGAAATTTCCTCACTCAAGTCGAGTCCGAGTAGTAGGTCCAATAGCTCCGGGCTTAGGAGCAGCGCCACAACGCAGACATGGCCCTCGTCATGCATGCAGTTAATATGAATTCTTCCCTCATTCGCTCTATTCGTCGGTCTCAACATCATCATGGAGTCCAAGAACATAGCCAGACTATTAATTCCACTGAATCTAGAGCCTCAAATGAGGCACTCCATCCGCACCAGTATCCAAATGCACCTCAGGTTCTAGTAGTGGGCCAAGCAAAAATTCCAAATTCAACTGCAACTCAGGAGATGGAGGTCCAACAACAAAACCAGGTGGACATGAGTTTACATTTTCATCAGTTTGCATGGTTAACAAAGTTTTGTACTTGCTCTGCTCCTTTGTAGCCATATTTCTTTGGCACTTTTGTATAAACATCAATAACTTAAAGCAAAATTTACGGATAGGAATAGGGATAGAAGCATCAATTTTTTTATACAATTTCAGTATATGGGATTTTTGTAATTTTTGACCCTTTTTGGAGAAATCCAAGCCCTTTCTAATATAAATATACTTGTTTCTATATATATATATATATATATATATATATATATATATATATATATATATATATATATATAAATCTATATCAAATCAGTCATGTGATCTCATTCTGGATAACACATGTCTTATGTAGCAACTTTCTAATTGCTAGCAAATATATATATAAAGTAGGTCTTATGTAACAACTTT
Source organism: Picea sitchensis (assembly GCA_010110895.2). Lineage (NCBI taxonomy): Eukaryota > Viridiplantae > Streptophyta > Pinopsida > Pinales > Pinaceae > Picea > Picea sitchensis. The sequence continues at coordinate 71,338 of SNQJ01S0003466.1, forward strand.
CTAGTTGCTAGCAAATAAAAACAAATAGAGCAATGGGCAATTCATATTGAAGTCCCATATAGCCCCTAGAAATTACTTTTCCAATGAACTAGATAACACATGTCTTATGTAGCAACTTTCTAATTGCTAGCAAATTAAAACAAATAGAACAATCATAAGAAGCGATTCATATTGAAGTCCAAATAGCCCCGACAAATTACTTTTCCAATCAAATAAATAGTATTGAAGGTATTGGCAATAAATTTACTTACCATCCCATAAAAAATGCATCAAAAGACAATATAAAAATGGGTTAAATATTTGAGATCCCTACAAACACTTCAAAGAACTAGATGAAAGTGATTCTTTCTACTCACCTACCAACAAAGAATGATAAAAAAAATGTGAAATGGAATAGAGAGGACATGGTGTGATATATAGATGCAAGCACATCCTAATTTTATTTTCCATTTATCAAGACAATTTTCATTAAAAATCCTTGGAGTAAAAAGGACACAACTATGGAAAATACCCTTGAAACACAAGGAAAAAAAATAACTTCAAAAATATGAACAATTGTCTAACATGAGAGCATATTGATTCACACAGTAACTCAATATTTGCTTAAGTCAACATCTCTCTAACAATTGATCCTTTGTGAAATTGACCAACCTTTAATATAATATCATAATGGTTGTTGGTGACATCCAAATGTTCAAATTTTTTTACTCTAAAATTCATGAAAGCAGATGTACTTTTTACAATCAAAGGATATCTCTTGTAAAAACATCATTGTTTACAAAGAAAGAAAAAACTAACTATTGAAACATACCTATAATATCAACTCCATAGCAAGCCATTCGAGAATCTTCATATTCTTTTATCTTGTCAAAATCTCTAGTTTTATTTGTATGAAGTACTAGCAGCAAACACGCTTGACATTCATACAAGAGATAGATAATGCGTGTGTATTCTCAACTTCATGCAAGGAAATACTAGATGGTGAAGGAATCATATATTCCCATTTGTTGTCAACGAATATAAACCTACAAGAGCCAATTTAGTAATGATTAATGACGTTTCAAACAAAATTCCAATTAACACATTATGCTAAGAAAATTTTGGGGAACTTTATGCCCTATTACATTAACTTCATGCCCAAAATAGAGAACAACATGCACACCATGGAACTTTCCATATAGCTTCTCCAACAATCATGGTGCCTTGTTAGATGAAAATTTACTACAAATCCCATAACGTTTTATGTGACTAATTGTTGAAAATTATGTCCATTGAGTTATTTATGGCTAGATTCCAAACCAAAGAGGAGTTCTAGATAGTCTATGAGTGTGGGACATTAAGTGCATGTTAAAAATTATATTTTTTCTTGTTGTGCTTGATGGTAACAATTGCTTTATTTTCCATAAGGCAGGTAATAAACCCATATGAGTGTGGGACATTAAGTGCATGTTAAAAATTATATTTTTCCTTGTGCTTGATGGTAACAATCGCTTTATTTTCCATAAGGCAGGTAATAAACCCACACTTCTCATTGAATTGTAGAGCCTCCTTGAACTCCTTGGTTCATGATCTTGAAATTGTTCCAAGTTATTCACTAGCTTTGCTTTTTATGCAATTGTTTTTAAGACATTGTAAAAATCCTTGAACAAACAAAATGCCCAATCTAATATCATGAACATACAAAATAATAAGTAAATATCATATGAATCTCCATATTTTCCTATGCTTATTCAATTGTTAGTAATATTGACATATTTTTTAGCCTTGTTGGGAAGAATCCAATTGAATGAAGAAAATTGATAGACATAATTGAGCATGTTGGATTTTGGTCACAACTAAGTTCAATAAGACATGCAAATTTTTTATTTTTTTATTTTTATCGAGGGAAAGAATGATATCAATAATGGAATCCAAGCCTAGAGCAACACGAACCTTGCAATCTCAAATCCTTTGTTGGAAACTCTCTTATTTGACAAAAGAAATGCTATAGAGATTAACCCTTACAATAACCATTCTAAGATAAAATGTCAAACACTGATAACTCACATTAGCTTTGACAATGACATCAAAATATATTCTTTTGTGATAGAAATGGAGTGCAAATCTTTCTTCTCAATGTAGTGTGTAAGAAAGAGATGTAAGTCGAGAAGTCTACTAGATGGCTAATTATGTTTCTTGTTTGCTTCCATTGAACTCCCAAATAGTGTGGAGGAATTTAAACTAACTATCTGCCAAAAAACAAAGCATCTACCCAAATAATGTTTCTCCTCCAGAAGGGCCATCACCTAAGATATAGGATTGAATAAGAAATTACTTACAATTTGTATAAAAAAATACTCAAAATAATTTAAATTTAGGGAAATCTCAATTAAATGCAAGATAATTTTCTTTACATTATTAGAGGTGTAGACATGATGCTTTTCATTGACCTCTTCACCCAGGTTTTCAAGGCAAATAAACAGATTTATTAAGCATTGTCAACATTGGATTTTATAAGTGTGTCACTTGATTAGTTTCTTTTCTAAATTGGGACATGAAAAGGCAAATGTAATTGTGCAATGTTGATCTAGTAAATCCAATGCAACAATTGAAGCAAAAGGAATGAGACATTGCTTACAATTATTGCACTTGTGGGCCAAATCTTATTTACAGTGGTTGAAATTCATGTTTAAAGCAACACCCATTGTGGCATTATTACTTCTGACATCATTCAAATATGGTAGTGATCAAGTAGCCTCTTTTTTCATCTTGAGCAAAGTGAGAAGGATTATATAGTGTTTTTAACTCAAACCTATGATCTAGTGAGTATTTTTCTCCAATCATTTTTCTTATTGGACCTTGGTGGATGAACTATCAAGATCTAAATTAAAATGGATATAAGACCTCCAAATTTCATTGGACCTCTATATATGCCTATTGATGGGCTTATTAACTATCATTTTTAAGATTCTCATTCAAAAGGATGCAACTTAAGAAGATGACAAAGATGGTGAAGCAATTACAATGATGCAATGAACTATTTTGATGGCATTGCAAGGTTAGTGTTGTCATCAACAATGATTTCTATGGTCTATAAGTGTATGGTTTTTTACTTTCTATATAATCATATGATATAATCTAGACCTTGACTCTAATTATGTACTCTCCTTTTGTTGTAGTAAAACCATTTGATTTCGTAGGGAAATTTTACAACCTTCACTCAACCATACTTCTTTTTACACACTGATTTCTTAGCCTCAATCGATTAAATGTTCTCTATATCTCTTATTTCATGTTAGAGGTCAATCCTCCATACTCAAATCCTATTAAACTTGTGACAAACAACATACTTAAGAAATAACAAGGAATGCAATATTTCACCCTTATACTTCAAGATTGAGGTATAATGATAGTTATTCTAATTCTCCATTCATCCCTAAGAAAAGGACACTTCATCTTCTACTAAATAGTGAGAGGTATATATTACATTGTACAAAGTGGGGTACTCCTTTTTTCTAAGGATCTATGCTATTACCAACTTCTTTACTAAAACCTAAATTTAGTTAGATGAAACATAGTTCCAAAAACTAATTTCCAATATTAATGAAACAATAATAAAACTTTCACTTTTACAAAATAAATGATATTTACTAAAGAGAAAGTCTTCTCTCAATGAACTAAAGAGGCTTACTCTACTCTACCATTGCCTTCAACAACAATTACTAACAATTTAAACACTGGATAATCTATCATGGTAACAAATTAAAAATTAAAATAAGATTATGTTTTAACATTACAATATCAAAAGGACAATGATAAATATCATAGAACACAACATGAAATTGTGAGATTCTTATGTTTCCATTATATGGATTAATGTTTTGAGACATAATATGGCACACACCCGTCTGGAGATTATTTTTTTTCAAGGAACCTTAGTTCCAACTCAGAAATCGAGAGATTCTTTACACTTTTTTCGACCATCATGGGCCATTTGTTCGGCAAATTCTGTGGCAAATTCTGGTGGGTTGTTAGCTGCCTGGGACCCAACACTTTATGACTTGGTTCCTTATATAACGGTGGGGGGCATATTGCTTACAGGTAAGAGTCTATTATATAACAAGGAGATTGCATTACTCAACATCTACAGACCCTGCACAAATCATAAGTCATTCTGGAATACAGTGGAAGGCAACGACATTCTTTCTATTAAAAAAATAATCATGGCAGGGGATTTTAATATACTTCTCTCACCAGATGAGGCATGGGGTGGGTCTAAGGCTGGTGTTTTGGATTACTACTATATTGATCTATTTTCATCAAGAAACTTAATTGACATCAAGCCGACTAAACTGGTCCCCACTTGGAGGAATGGGCACCTTGGTTAGGAAGCTTCATCAAGGAGATTAGACAGGTTTCTAGTTGCAGAAGATCTTATATTTGATGTGGGATTTTATAGATCATGGGTTGAATTTCCGTTTATTTCGGACCATGCACCTATGCTCTTACAACTGGAGGCTCCACCTGCATATAAAATTTACCCATTCAAATTCAATGAACAGTCACTCGATGAGAAGTGACATAACACCCCTACCTCAGTAGGTTCTTCTCGACCTCACGGTCTAAGGATTGTTCTTAATATCCTTTGAGCCGAAATAGCTCTTCGATTCCCAGTTGGAATCTTCACATTTGTAACCACAGGTCCTTCTTAGGAGCTACGCCTGTGAAAACAAGCACTAGGCATGAAATCTTACCCACGTGACCAACCAATGTGACCACAATCTTTATCCAAAAAGGTATTTCACGAATCGCGATTTGAGGGGTATTGGTGTGATACAACCCCAACACTCCACATTCACGAAACCCTGAAACCCAATGTGGGACCTCTCCCCAGGACTAGATCTGATGGTCCTATGCCTTCTCCTCGATCGATGACCACAATCACGTCGCGACTTCACATTTTGTGATATCGAGACTATTGTGTAACACCAACCAACTACTCCAACTCACGATTCCCAAAATGTCGAGATCTGAACTCAAGAGATAAATGACTCCCGTTGATCCGGATCCAATGGATACTAATCCTCCTAGATTTGTGAGTGTTGAAAGGTTATCAACCTTATCCTTTCCGCTAATCTACTAGATCCAATGGCTCACGAAATTTCAGTATTCCTCCCTCCGAGAAATTCCACCGTCTGTTCAGATTTTCAATGGCTCCAAGACAAAGGACTTGGTGTCAATTCTTCTGGGGTCGATCTTTGTGAGGTGACTTCAACGTTATGCTTTTCTTCGAATCCCTCGAAGTCTCTATCCCTTTTGAACTTGTCTTCTACTGCAAACTAAATAATTCCAAGGGTTCTTTGCGCGCACTCCTTGCGGCACTCATGATAACCTCTGGTTATCCGACGTCTCCCTCTTCTGTGAACTCCTTGCAATAGAAATCCTTCAACCCCTCACTTGGGTTGGGAAAAGCATAAGACTTCAACCTGCCTGTGCACCCCTTGCATGGCTCTATGCTATACTCGCACTTCTGTTGGTATGAGAACAACGATATCTCTCCTGAGATTTTCTGAGGTAATAACTCAGAACCCGTCGACACACACTTTGCGGACTTTCACTGCACTCCTTGCAGGAATTCTTAGGACGAGAAACAATTGAAACTTATTCGCTCCCTCTCAAAGACTTCATACATTCAATCATGAAATCATACATACTCACACAACATTGAAACAAAATGCATAACAAAGACCATAATTAACTGTAAATATACCATTCGATAGGTGTAAACAAAATTCATAAACACCATGAAATTTGGATCAAATCTTCCTTATATTAATCCAAGTGCATCTGTACATGGGTTCTATAGCATCAACTATATGCTTATACACTCTTCTACAATCTCAGTTCTCATATTCTCTTGCTCTACAACTCTCTAATTATTACCATGAGAATAATAATAGAATACAATACATGCGAGGGAGATTTCTAGAGTTTTCCCTCCTACACTTTAAGCTATCTAATCTAAATAAAAGATACAGTTACTTTACATTTAATACAATAAATGCCTTCAACAAACAGATGAGAGCTACGCTCAAGATCTGTGTTACAATCCCAAAAACATTTAAGGGAAATTACGTCCCTCCAGCTATTACATTAATGTCTTATCCTTTCAAATTCAAAAACGCTTTCAAAATGTGCGTTGGTGCATATCCAGTTGTCCTTCGCTTTTGCGCTTGCTTTGCTAGATCGCTTACGATGCTCCTGCATCATACTCCTCTGGCTGAAAAATTCATGAACTCTTGTTCATGATCTCCTGCACCATTTGTCCATGTTTCTGGATCTTCGCTTCACTTTCCCAATTGGCATCCTCAATCGAGTGTCCCTTCCATTTGACCAAATACTCAAAATATGTCTTTCTTTGGGTCTTTTTGCTAACTCTATGATCTTTGACCTTTTCCATCTGCGGCTTTTCAGCTACAGGCAATTGTTTAACCCATTGAATTTCTTTATGATCTTCTTCTCCTTTGGCTTCATCTGTTCTGTAAGGATACAGATCGACTACATTGAATATGGGTGAAATGCCCACACCATCTGGCAATTCTATTTCATAAGAATTTGCCTCAAATTTTCTTATGATTTTACACGGTCGTGTCTTTTTCATATTCAACTTATTATACGTTCCCCTTGGGAACATTTATTTTATCAGGTGCGCTAAGACTAATTCTCCCACTTCGAACCGAAGTTCTCTTCTATGCTGATCTTCTCTATACTTATATTCATGGTTAGAATTTTGCAACCGTTCTTTGATCTTATTGTGGAGCTTCTTTGATATTATTGTGGAGCTCTTGCATCTCTGCTGCAAAGTCTTCCGCTCCAGCACTTCTGAATTTACTCTGCTCTAAGTCCCTCAACTCAGGTACTCCCCTAGGCTGCATTCCATACATTATCTAGAATGGGCTCTGTCCTGTGCTCCTGTTAGGTGAATCGTTATATGCAAATTCCGCTTGTGGCAAAATCCAATCCCACTGACGGTGATGTTCATCTACTAAACTCCTCAACAAGTCCCCTAAACTTCAATTCACTACCTCGGTTTTTCCATCCGTGTCAAGGTGATATGCCGAGCTAAAAGATAAATTCATCCCCATCTTTTTCCATAGTGTCCTCCAGAAATGACCAACAAATTTGGTATCTCGATCTGAAACAATACTCTTGGGTAAGCCATGAAGTCGAACAAATTCTTTGAAAACGGATTTGCAACGTGTGTTACATCACTGGTTTTCTGACATGGAATTAAATGTGCCATTTTTTGATAATCTGTCGACTACCACGAATATGGAATCACAACCTCTCTGTGTCCTTGGTAGTCCTAACACAAAATCCATGCTTACCGCGTCCCATGGCCTCTCTGGTACTGAAAATGGTTGATATAATCATGTCTTTTGTCTCTTATCCTTTGCACACTGGCAAATTCTACAGTTGTTGACAAATTTCTTGACATCTTTCCTCATCCCTGGCCAATAATATAAACTGTTCAGCTGAGCAAATGTTTTGTCATGGCCGAAATGTCCAGCCAATCCTCAACTATGTTTTTCTTTCAGAAGATTCTCCCTCATAGAACTCTTCGGGATACACAACTGATTTCCTTTGAATAATAATCAATCCTGGATTAAGTATTCAATCCATTGGCTTATGTCTCTCAGAACAAGATTCTCACATGTTTCATAAGCGTCCCTGAAATATGAATCATCCATGTACATATCCTTAAGGTTATCAAAACCTAAGGTCTTCATACGAAACTCCTACAGAATCAAACATTTCCTGCTCAATGCATCAAAAAACTTGCTAGCAGTTCTATAAATGTGCTTTATAACAAAAGTAAAGTTCTGCATAAATTCAACCCATTTCGCATGTTTTTGGTTCAATTTCCCCTGTCTGGTTATGAATTGTAAATCATGGTTATCGCTATACAAAACAAACTCTTTCGGAACCAAGTAGTGCCTCCATTTCTTCAGTGCCTGTATGACTACATAAAAATATTTATCATACGTGGAATATTTCATCTTGGTATTGTTCATCTTCTCACTGAAGTATGCAATCAGTCTATTGTCTTGGCTTAATACTGCTCCAACCGCAAACGCACTTGCGTCATATCTCACTTGAAATGTCTTACCAAAGTCTGGCAGAACCAAAATTGACTGTCCAGTTATCTTCTCCTTTAACAACTTAAAACTTTTCTCTGCTTCCTCTATCCAATGAAAAGATTTATGTCTTTTCTTCACTGTGTCCATCATTGGTGCAAAAATTCCTCTAAAATTTCTGAGGAATTTCCTGTAAAAACTAGTTAGTCCATGGAAGCTTCTGACTTCAAAGGTATTTCTTGGAGATGGCCATTCTTTGATTGTTTTTACCTTCTCAAGATCCATCTTCAACTCATTCGAAGAGATCACAAAACCCAAATAAATGAGTTCTTTCTTCATGAAAGATGACTTATTTATATTTATCAGCAACCTCTCTCGCTGCAACCTCCTCATTACTAGAGTTAGGTGTTTCAGATGTTCTTCTTCAGTCTTACTGAAGACTAGTATATCATCAAGATACACAATTACAAACTTTCCAATGAAATATTTCAGGACTTCGTTCATTAACCTCATGAAAGTACTTGGCGCATTCCTCAAACCAAACAACATGACAAACCATTCATATAATCCTTCATTCGTCTTGTATGTTGTCTTCCATTCATCACCTTCCCTCATTCTGATATGATGATATCCTCTTTTCAAATCAATCTTTGAAAAAAACTTTGCTCCACTCAAGAAATCCATCAAGTCATCCATCATCGATAAAGAAAATCTGTACCTGATGGTGATTTTGTTTATAGCCCTTGAGTCTGTACACATTTTCCATCCACCATCCTTCTTTAGACTTAACACTGTTGGTACAACGCATGGACTCAAGCTTTCTCTTATCAACCCCTTGTCCATCAAATCCTGGACTTGATTCTTGACCTCTTCATTCTCCTACGGCGTCAATATGTACGCTGTTTTGTTTGGAAAACTTGCTCCTCATATAAGGTCAATGTGATGACTTATAATTCTGATGGGTGGCAACGAACAAGGTAAATCTTCCACCACTGTATCAACAAAATTCTCCATCATTTCCCGAATTTCCTCCGGTAGATCATCTATCGAAGTATTGGTTAAAATGACTCTAGGTTTCCTTACCACAACAAACTGCATGTCTTCTTCTTTCTTGACTTCCTCCATAAGTTCTTTCCCACTCATAAGAAGTATAGTGTTGCTTGATTCTTCTTTCACCTTCTTGTCTTCGATTGGAAACAACATATGTGTACTACCATTCTTCTCTAAGGTGTATGTGTTCTTTCTCCCATCATGAACAACATTTTTTTCATATTGCCACGGTCTTCCCAACAAAAGATGACAGACATCCATGGGAATGACATCACACAAAATCTCATCTCTATATCCCCCTATCTTAAATTCAACTAAACATTGTTTAGTCACAGTTACCTGAAGTCCCTTTTGCAACCACGAGACTTTATATGGGCTCGGATGTGAAACTGTCTCCAATTCCATCTTCTCCACCATTTCTGTGGATACTAGATTATCTGTGATTCCACTGTCCACTATCACCTTGCACACCCTATCCTTGGTCTTGCAAGAAGTTCTAAACATATTGTTTCTCTGGACTGTATTCTCCGCCTCTTTCTCTGGTTTCAAGAGAATTTTCCTCATCATTAAGGATCTTTCGCCTTCTGCATCTTCTGCCTCAACATTTTGCCCCTGCTCTTTTGAAATGTGAGCTTCGCCTCCTCCATCTCTTTTTCTATCAGGACATTCAAAATATTTGTGTCTGATCTTTCCACAAACAAAACATTTTATCTCACCTCCTCTACCTCTCCCTCTTCCTCTTGCTCGCGGAAAAGTGTTCTTATCGACATATTGTCCTCTCTATGAGCTTCCTCCTCTTTCTGGGTGATTATGAGGTTTATTTTCTTCATCCTTGGGTTTCTTTACCCCGTCCTAGTAAATTTCTTTGCCTCTGCTCTGACTTATACCTTTTCTCCTTTGACCTTGCTTTTGGGCCAATTTTTCTTCTGCCTTCAGAGCAATCTGATAAGCATATTCCACATTTTTTATCATCAACATGCTCATCTCATCCTAAATGTCATATCTCAAACCATTCTTGCATCTGGCGACCTTTTCATCATCACTCTCGCGATGACCTACTCGGATGTTAAGTTGGTAAAATTCCTCAGTGTATTCTTTCATTGTCATCCCCTTGTGTCTCAAATTTTGCATTCTTCGAAACAGATTAATTTGGTAGTCTCTGGGTATAAACTTGGCTTTCATCTTTGCGACCATCCTATCCCAACTTTTGATTCTTTGTTTGCCTTTGCAACGCCTGTTAGCTTGCAGTTCATCCCACCAATGCACAATTTTTTCTCAAATTCCCCTTTCCACGGCTAGATCGAGCATTGGTCTATCTTGACGTATTCTAGGTGGCATTGTTGTAATATGCTATTTACTACAGATATTCAAAATTTGTGCTCTGATACCACTTGACGCAGCACCCCTACCTCAGTAGGTTCTGCTCAACCTCCCGGTCTAAGGATCGTTCTTAATATCCCTTGAGCCAAAATGGCTCTTTGATTCCCAGCAGGAATCTTCACACTTGTAACCACATGTCCTTCTTAAGAGTTATGCCTGTGAAAACAAGCACTAGGTGCAAACTCTTACCCACGTGACCAACCAATGTGACCACAACCTTTATCCGAAAAGTTATTTCACGAATAACGATTTTGGGGGTATTGGCATGATACAACCCCAACACTCCACATTCAAGAAACCCCGAAACCTGATGAGAGAACTCTCCCCAGGACCAGATCTGATGGTCCTATGCCTTTTCCTCGATCGAAGGCCACTATCGCGTTGCGACTTCACGTTTCGTGATATCGAGACTATTTGTGTAACACCAGCCAACTACTCCAACTCACGACTCCCAAAATGACGAGATCTGTACTCAAGAGGTCAATGACTCTCATTGATCTGGATCCAACGGATACTAATCCTCCTGGATTTGTGAGTGCTGAAAGGTTATTATCCTTATCCTTTCTTCTGATCTACTAGACAGAATTTTGGTATTCCTCCCTCCAAGAAATTCCACCGCCCGTTTAGATTTTCAATGGCTCCAAGCCAAAGGACTTGGCGTCAATTCTTCTGGGTCGACCTCTATGAGGTGAATTCAACCTTATGCTTTTATTCGAATCCCTCGAAGTCTCTATCCCTTCTGAACTTGGCTTCTATTACAAACTCAAGAATTCCAAGGGTTCTTTGCGCGCACTCCTTGCGACACTCAAGATAACCTCTGGTTATCTGACATCTCCCTCTTCTATGCACTCCTTACAACAAAAATCCTTCAACCCCTCACTTGGGTTGGGAAAAGTATAAGACTTCAACCTACCTGCACACTCCTTGCACAACTCTGTGCTATACTCACACTTCTGTTGGTATGAGAACAACGATATCTCTCCTAAGCTTTTCTGAGGTAATAACTTAGAACCTTCGACGCACACTTTGCAGAATTTCACTGCACTCCTTGCAAGAATTCTTAGGATGAGAAACAATTGAAACTCATTCTCTCCCTCTCAAAGACTTCATACATTCAATCATGAAATCATACATACACACACAACATTGAAACAAAATGCATAACAAAGATCAGAATTAACTGTAAACATACCATTCGATAGATGTAAACAAAATTCATAAACACCATGAAATTTGGATCAAAGCTTCCTTATATTAATCCAAGTGCATCTGTACATGGGTTCTATAGCATCAACTATCTGCTTATACACTCTTCTACAATCTCTGTTCTCCTATTCTCTTGCTCTGCAACTCTCTAATTCTTACCATGAGAATAATAATACAATACAATACATGCGAGGGAGATGTCTAGAGTTTTCCCTCCTACAATCTAAGCTATCTAATCAAAATAAAAGCTACATTTAATTTACATTTAATACAATAAATTCCTTCAACCAATAGATGAGAGCTACGCTCAAGATCTGTGTTACAATCCCAAAAACATTTAAGGGAAATTACATCCTTCCAGCTATTACATTAATGTCTTATCCTTTTAAATTCAAAAACGCTTTCAAAATGTGTGCTGGTGCATATCCAGTTGTTCTCTGCTCTTGTGCTTGCTTTGCTGGCTCGCTTATGATGCTCCTGCATCAAGAAGGATTTCAAATATTTAGTGATTAGAATTTGGACAGACCTAGTTTATCTTATTGAAAGGGGCAAACAAAAGAGATTAGTAAGGAAGCTACAAGACCTTAAAAAAGTTACCAAAAGCTGGAATAAAGAATTGAAGACCAAAAATAAAGCTAAGTTGATTGAGATCGAAGCAGAGATTAAAAAGAACATTAATTTATGGATCGAAAACCGTATCAATAAAGAAGCTGAGGCATCTTTGCGGACACTAGAGATCAAAAGAAATGAGTTACTAAGGAAAGAGGAAGAGCTTTGGCGCTTACACATCAGGTCACTATGGCTGGCTTGCAGTGACAAGAACACCAAGTATTTTCATAAGCTCACAAGCCACAATAGAATTAAAAATCATATCTGGGAAATCAAAAGGGAGGCAGGCGACTTGGTCACAGATCAAGATTCTATTAAGATTGAAGTTGTGCGATACTTTAAACAATTCTACAGGGCGTCGACGTCAAAGAACATAGCCGAACAATGCAAGATGGTAGAGCTCTTTCCATTGATGGTCAATGAAGAAGAATCAAGCACACTATACATGCCAATTTATCTGGAGGAATTGAAAGCACTACTTTCACAACTTTCACACTGTAAGATTGAAAAAAGTCTGGGCCTGGATGGGTGGACAACAGATTTTTTTTGCATTTCTTTGAGCTAGTGGGGGGAAGATCTCTTGGATATGGTGGAAGAATCAAGAATTCTAGGCAATATTGTGGGTGGACTAAATTCTACATTTTTGACCTTGATTCCGAAGGCTAATAATCCAAAAACCTTTGAGGACTTCCGTCCAATTTCTCTATGCAACATGTGCTACAAGCTTATATAAAAAATTATTGCCAATCGGATTAAGCCCTTCCTGTCCAAGTCAATCTCATCAGACCAAATGGGCTTTCTGAAAGGGAGGCGTATACAAGATGCAATCAGAACAGCTCATGAAATCCTTCATAGTATTAATAAGAAGAAGTTAAAATCCCTTGTCCTTAAACTGAACTTAAAGAAAGCCTACGATTGCATTGACTGGGATTTCCTTAGATTGATTCTTCACAAAATTGGTATGGGGATACATATGACTAATTGGATCTTGTCTTGCATCCCTTCTTCGTCCTTTTCTGTCTTACTCAATGGGGAAGCTACATATTTTTTCAGAAGCGGGAGGGGAGTTAGGCATGGATGCCCTTTATCTCCTCTCCTGTTCATTTTAGTAATTGATGGCCTCAACTTATTACTGAAGAACAGTCTGGCGAAAGGAGATATTTTAGGAATTAAGGTTGCTAGATTGACCAAAATCCTACACCTACTATTTGTGGACGATGTACTCATTATGTCCAAAGAAAGCCTCTTGGAATGGAGAGAGATCGACAAACTGATTAGTTTTTTCTGTAGATCTTTCGATCTTGTGATGAACCTTTCTAAATCTTCTGTTCATTTTGCAGGCCTCTCGGAGTCAAAATTGAACCAATACAAATCTTTCCTCCCTTTTTATTTTAGTGACCTATCTAACGGGTTCTGTTATCTGGGCTATACATTGAAGACTGGAGCACACCGTGCAGCAGATTGGGGATGGATTGTTAAAAAAGTCACTAATAAAATCGACCTTTGGTGCAACAGGTGGCTCTCATTGGGTGAGAGATATATTTTGATTAAATCTATTTTGGAAGGCCAAACAGTTTTTTGGATATCCATGGAAGCTTTGCCACGGTCGGTTTTATAAAAAATTAGAAAACTGATGTTCCATTTTCTATGGAATGGTCAGCAGGACAGTAAGAAGTATCACCTCTGTTGGTGGGAGTTTTTTTCCAGATCCAAGAAGAATGGGGGCTGGGGTCTCCGTAATCTCAATATTTTCAACTTGGCATTGAATACTGCCACTCTTTGGCGAGTATTAAATCAGGAGAGTCTTTGGCACCATGTAATAAGGGACAAATATCTACAAAATTCCACCCTTATCAACTGGATTAGAAGGCCAATACATAATTACTATTCAACATCCAGGATTTGGTTAAGCCTCCTACGCTCACTTTCGATCATCAATCATTGGATAACTTGGTGTCTTGGAGCTAGTCAACTTATCAACATCGGGTGTGACATGATTTTGGGCTTGGGTAATGGTTTGTTCCTCAGTAAAGAACTCATATCGACGCTTTTACGTAGACATGTGACAACACTTGCCCAAGCTAAATTAGCACGTGATCCCTTCACCTTTGCAAAGATCAAGTGGCGAGCTGGGGCTGTCGGATGATCTTGCATCACAATGGTCATGTTATACAAAGGAATTACGTGGATCAGGTATCAAACTAACTGATAATTCTTTGGATGAACTTAGGTGGGTGGGCGGTGACTGTTCCGAGGAGCTCATTGTCCGAAACTGTTACAATGTGATCATCACTACACAAAACTTGCCGATTTGGAGCGGTTGGAAGTTAAATTGCTTGAAGTGGTGTGATCAATTGAAAATTACTCTGTTTTTTTGGTTGGCAACGTTTAATAAAATTTTAACTTGGGACGCTATGTTGAAGAAAGGATGGATAGGTCCGAGAATATGCCACATGTGCAAAGCAAGCACAGAAGATACCCCTCACTTGCTCATCCATTGTGCATTCACTAAGAGAGTATGGAAAATATTGGCGCAAGTTCAAAATTTCGATTGCGTGTGGAATGGCCAGACCATTGATGAATGCATGGATGCGTGGCTCTTGAACAAGACAAGGTCCAAAATGCTCCCTCTAATCACAAGATGGTACATATGGAAGGAGCGCAACTTGGCACTGTTTGAAGGGAAGATGCCCTTAACGATTTTTGTTGCATTGAAGACCATTGGAGCAATCAAGAAAAAACAAAGAGACATCAAGCCCCAAGTATTAAGAAAGAAAACTTTCAATAGACTTCTCGGATTTACTGTGGCCTTCTTCGATGGGGCAACGACGACAACAGGGACCATTTACGGGGCATGAGGCACTTTGAAGTGTATAAATTCAATGGATTACAAATGGTATATCAACTGTGGTGTAGGGTCAAACAAAAAATCCGAATTATTGGGGGCATGGGCCACACTCTTGATTGCAAGACATCTGGAAATTCAACATCTATAGGTTTTGGGGACTCCAAAGTGATCATTGATTGGCTCAAGACAAACGAGAAGCTTCAAGCTATCAACATCGAAGGGTGGAAGAACAAAATTCGAGATTTGAAGACAACCTTCCATAAAATGAACTTCTATCACATTTTCAGGGAATCCAACGAGGAGGCGGATAAACTATCAAATCAGGCACTCTCTTCTCCGAAAGGAAGATTTAATTTTTTCACTTGGGATGGAGAAAATGAAGGGCCATTCCAATATTTGAACATTTTCTAATACATGATCCTTCTCGACTTTTGTGTGTGACTGGTTGTCCTAGTGGGGGAAAGTGTTCATTGATATGTTATTTAGAGATTTCAGTGTTTTTTATAGTTTTATGATTGAAGCAAGCACCGTAGTGTTTACTAGGCTGGTAGAGATGGCAAGGATGGATCGACGATTCTTTGCTTATAGTAGGACATTTCTGGTCCGACAGATCGAGATAGTGACGCATTGTGGATGTAAAAGAAAAAATAAATATTATTAATATAATTTTTTGAGCAAATTTTCTTCGGGAAAAAAAAAAGTTCTAGATTTCAAAAGGCATGTTGGCAAGAACATTGTATTTCAAATTTTAAAGAAATGTATTCTCTTCATGGGTTGGGTACTCCATTTTACTTGGACCCATTTTAAAAAGGATTGAAAAGTTTAATTAAGGTGAGGTAGTGTGGTTTCCACTTAAATATTGGAAGCAAATCCTTTCAAAACTCCATAAAAACCAAGTATTCGAGGCCAATTGTTACAAAAAAGACAAGAACAAAGCTAAAGATTTATGTTAAAAATGTACACCTTTAAAATCTTTTCATAAATTTTGAATTTACTAAATATAATTATTTATTTATTTTAATTTTTTATATTAATATACTTAATTTTAAAAGCAAAAATTATCATATCAATATATTAATTTTAAAGCAAAAATGATCATATCAATATATATTAATTTTAAAGCAAAAAATTATTATATCAATAGAGATAAGAGTGAATGGACACATTATAATATCTCTTAATTTGATTTTGGTACTATTCCATTTCACCTCATGAAACATTCACTACAGCGCGTACAAAAATACTACATATGACAAGATAATCATCTGACACAAATAATAGAAATCACATAACTTTACACATGAGTTCCACGATGACTATCCTCACCATATCCTCGACATTCCCATTTAAGAAAGTACCTTTTACTTTTGCTTCAGAAGATTGAGATGGATAGGGATGGAGCAGCACATTGCGTGAGATGCTTAAACCTGGTCCTCACTGAATCATAAGTCACCTCAATGGAAGTAAGTACTCATCATCGTCCCTAAAAAGGATGATGTGCGAGGGTTGTTGATGTTTGAATGTATTCTCTTCGAACGTAATAGAGATTTGAAGGGAGTTTGAGTCCTCTGAAATATGGCAACATGGTAGCAACTGTATGATCCAACAAATACAAGGATGGTAGCATAGCTTCAGCTCGCAAGGCAACCCAACGCCTTTCATACCACTTGTCAAGATCTGAAAGCACTCTGCGCACAGGGCCGATTGAAAGAGGATCTCGATATTTTGAATGCAATCGCCTACCTAATTGACTTCTCTACCTATGTCTCGCTCTCTTGCAGGGCTGCATTAAGAAGAAATCTATACCACGAGGGAAATTAATCCATGCCCACATTAATGAAACGGGCTGCCTTCTCGACAGATTCTTGTTCACAATGTTCGTCAACATGTACGCCTGGCGGACGCTCTCAGAGTTTTCGATCAAATGCTTTAGCGAGATGAGTTCGCATGGACCGCCATGATTGGGTTTGTTGAGGAGGCCTGTGCTTTGTTTCGCCGAATGCAGGGACATGAATTTAACCCAATTAGTTCACCTTTGCCAGCGTTCTGCCGGCTTGTACCAACCTGGTTATTCTCCAGGATGTCCATGGAGAGATTATCAGACATGGGTGTCAGTATGATGCTTTTGTGGGGAGTGCCCTTGTAGACATGTATGCGAAATGTGGGAGCATAGTGAATGCACGCGATGTGTTTGACAAGATGTCTGAATCAGGCCTCGTCTCGTGGAATGCCATGATTGCAGGATAGTCGCGGAATGGGGGTGTGGAAGAGGCCGTGAAGCTATTTGAGAAGATGCCACGACAAGATATGTTTTCGTGGAATGAGATGATTGCGAGATGTGCACAGAATGGGCAAACGGATAAGGCCTTGCAGTTTTTTTGAAGAATGCCTCAACGAGATATGATTTCATGGAATACAATGATTAGTGCGTACGCAGAGTGGTAAGGTTGAGGAGGCTCTGAAACTGTTTGAGGAAATGCCTCGCCAAGATGTGGTGTAGTGGAATGCCAGGATTGCGGCATATGTGCGGAATGGAGAGATTGAGAAAGCACTAGAGCTATTCCTGAAGATGCCTGAGACAGATACAGTGTCGTGGAATGCCGTAATTACAGGATATGTGCAGAATAGGCATTTTGATGAGGCTTTTGAGCTCTTTCAGAAAATACTCATACCAGATGTTGTGTCGTGGAATGCGATGATTGCAGGATATGCACAAAATGGGTTGGGAGAGGAAGTCCTGAAGCTTTATCGGCAGATGCAACTTGCAAGTGTGAAGCCGGATTCGAAAACCTTTGCACGTGTCCTACAGGCATGTGCCGACTTGACAGCTCTGGAAACAGAGTATTGAGATCCATGAAAAGGTAATTAAAGGAGGGCTTCAATTTGATGTCTTAGTGGCAAATGCTCTTGTAGATATGTATGCAAAATGATAGAGAAGGTACGTGAGCTGTTTGACAAAATGCATTCTCCGAACACCGTCTCTTGGACTGAAATGATTTCAGGATATGCCACGCATGGCTGTGGCGATTAGGCTTTCAAACTCTTTGAACAAATGCGACTGACGGGCATAAGCCTGGACCATGTCACATTCATTTGTGTTTTGTCTGCATGCAGGTCTTGTGGACAAGGGCCTGGAATATTTTGATTGCTGAGTCAGTATTATAATTTGAACCCTGCAATGGAGCACTATGCTTGCATTATTGACCTACTTGGCCATGCTGGGCGCCTTGATGAGGCAATATAATTTATCAACTAAATGCCGATAAAACCTGATGCTAATGTGTGGGGCTGTCTTCTTGTTGCTTGTAAAGTACATAACAATGTAGAGCTTGGAGAATCTGTGGCAAAACACACCTTTGAGCTGGACTCTGATAATGCTGCACCTTATGTTCTGCTGTCAAACATGTATGCCGCAGCTGGCAGGTGGGATGACATTTTAAAGATACGGAAATTGATAAAAGAAAGCAGGGCCAAAAAGACACCGGGATGCAGTCGCATTGAGGTCAATAAGTGGGTACACACTACATACCTTTGTCTCAGGAGAAAGATCACACCCACAATGCAGAAAATTTATAAAGAGCTGGAGAGATTGCCTACCCAAATGAAGCTGGCAGGTTGTGTGCAAGACACAAGATTTGTGGTTAACGATGTTGATGATGAACAGAAGGAACAAATTCTTTTCCACCATAGTGAAAAACTGGCTATTGCATTTGGGCTTATCAACATGGCCCCTCGGATACCTATTCTAGTTATCAAAAACCTTAGAGCATGTGGTGACTGCCACTCTGCCACCAAGTTCATCTCCGAGATCGTTGACCGAGAAATTATTGTGAGAGATATCAACCGTTTCCATCATTTCAAGGAGGGGAAATGCTCCTCTGAGGATTATTGATGTAAAGTTACCTGATATGTTTTTTGTTCCCAATAAAGAGGGTAGGTAAATAACGAGCTTATGTGCACTGTTAGCGTTGCATTTGTAACAAAGGTATTAGATATGATGTTTTTTAATAAAGAGGGATGTATCTTGTCTATGTTTTCTCCCAGATTGGTAGAATCATTGCAAAGTGATTATTGTGGATTTATCAACACCACTCAATTTTCTAATACCAGACCATTTCACCTAATAAAGATATCTACATTGTTTATTAGCATTTACAAGCCTCCTTAAAGGGATGGAAGAAATTATCCACGTGCCAAAATACACCTTTTTGGACCTAGATCCTGTAGTGACCTGCGAATTCCGGCAGGGTGGCAGCTGGCCTGATTTTATCTCACTGGCGATATATCAATTGTCGACTGGAACTGCTACCCTTCTTTCTTCTCGTATCCTCTTTAATGCAATGTACTGGAACCCAAGACTACATGTTTTCAATGCAACGTCTTGAAGTGCAACACGCTCATGGTTTCCTCCTTGCAACCTTGTCCCCTTTGGAAGATTATCCAGGTGTCCTTGCACCTAAGTCACATGGTTCAGGTTCGAATTTGGGTTTGACAACGATTAGGTTCGATTCGGGTTTTAATTTTCCAATAAGGTTTGGATGAGGTTCGGTTTTAGGTTCAGTTATATATATTGAACCTTAATGAAGCCTCATCCCAAACCTCAATAAAATTCTCATTCAAATTCGTCTTAAGGTTCAAATTCGGGCACATATTCAAGTTCGTTCAGGTTCGGCATTAGGTTTGGCGAACCTTGAGATTCGCCGAATTTCAAACCTCAAGCTTTAGGTTCGACGAACCTTGTGACTTAGCCTTGCACTATATAGATGAGCTTGGAGCTTTGGACTACAAAGTTTGGACGTCAGACAATTGATTGATCATTGGAGGCTTAAACTAGGTACATGTATCAACGATTCAAATGTAGTTTTCTTTGTAATTATGTGTGTTTTGCCACAATATGCATTCAAATAGACCCAAAAATCATGTTTGCAAAATTCCATGTTTGGTGTTGTAGGAATTTATTATGTATGTCACCTTAGCTTCACATGATTATTGTACGATATGAGTAATATGTTTAGGCCAAGGTGAATTCACCCTTTGGATGCTTCTTGGTGAACCCAACTATCTTTCAACTGCTTCTTCAACAAGATCGGGTCTCTTAACACTGCAACAGGGTTGGAAATGGTGGTTCTTCAACAAGTCAAATAACTTATTTTCTTTTCTCCATAATCTGCTTACGAGATTCACTGTCCTAAGCAATATTGGAAAATTTTCTTCACCTCCAGAGAAATTTTTGAAACAGAGAGTTCCTTTGGATGAGGACGGATTTATTGCGGCCCTTTTTTGCAAAGTTGGGGTTGAATCATCTGGCAACTCTTTTTAGCCTATCAATAACCAACAACACTAAGACACCTTTTTTTCACTATATTGTTGTTCGATTTCTGTAACTCCATCAAAATTCCCATGCTCGTGCTTAATCTTAGGTGTGTCCTTAACAAAACAATTACTTTTCAACATAGAATTTCCTGAAATTTCTTTGCTCTCCAAAGATAGATTTGGAGGCTCTTTGAGCTTTAAGGAAGAAGAATGAGGGATTTTCTCCTTTGGTGGTGTGGCTTGCCTCTTTTGTGATTGCTTCTGGTCTATAGCTTCATTAGTTACCTCACATTATCATTGCAGGTTGATGTGGTTTCAGATCAAGCGGGGATCGCCTTATCAGGACATTGATGTTGTTTGATACTTTCATTTGACCTCCTCAAACTTTGTTGTCTACATTGATTGGGACTCCTTCCGTGATCACTAATTTGAAATTTCACGTTACTTTGCATTGGGGGATTTCAATGCCTATTCTTGGACTAAGCAAGTCCCCATCCACGACCTTGTCCACATTGATTGGGACTCCTTCCGTGGTCACTAATTTGAAATTTCACGTTACTTTGCATGGGGGGATTTCAATGCCTATTCTTGGACTAAGCAAGTCCCCATCCACGACCTTGCTGAGGATGAGTTGCAACTTTTTGAACTAGATTGATTATGGTTTTGATGGATGCTCAGCTAACATGCTTAACCTTGTTACTGCTTATGGGAGGCATCTCTTGGAGTTGGGTGAGTCTAATGGTCGATATATTCCAAATGGGATTTCTTGCTTTCCCAACTCTTGTTGGTTTACTTGTTTCCCTCATAAAGGGAGTGCCAATGTGGTTGACTATATCATGACCTCTTTATCTTTCCTATCTTTCATTTCTAGTTTCTTGATCTTTGATTGTCTTCCACGTACAAATAATGCTTATTTGACATTTGCAATCGTTGCCTCTCTTATGGCTTCCACACCCTCACCCTCCCCATTGAAAGGATTTTGGTCTCCAAAAGCTTAGAGGTGTAAAATTTTCAAGCCCCATGTGATTGCTGTCCTATGTTTCTCATAATTAAATAAATTAAATCTGAACTTATTTAATTACATAAATAAATATTTTTGAACATGCAACAATTATACATATAGCTGAAAATGAACAACGGAAGCATAAACATGATACACCAATAATTACACCCTCAAATCAGTTTTTCATTTAAATTCCAAGCTTAGAAGGAAACCTCCACAAGCTGTCAAACTAACAACTGTACGGTATACACAAAAAAATTCATATTTGCACTTACTAAGATAAAATCTACCTGCTGGATAACTAAGAATCTACTTGCCCGATCTGTTGTACAATACTATTCAAAGTGTACTTAGGCATGCTTCTCGACCTTGGCTCCTCTCCTGTGCTCTGAATCTGCTCAACTGATCTCTCTCTGATATCTTGAGTCTTCTTGGTGTGCAAAATGTGTGTTCAACCTCTCCCATCTTGTACTATTTATGCTTTGAGAAAGATAACTAATCTCCTCAATCCTAGCAACTAATTTCCCAAATCTTAGCAACTAATTCCCAAATCTTAGCAACTAATCTTCTTAATCCTCGCAACCACCTTATCTCAACATTGAGGTGTACGACTAAGATTAGATCAAATATAACTCGCTAATATTCTAGAATCTTTAGAATATTTCATTTAGACTTCTAAGATTTAAGAGATCTAGGGAAATTAAACTTTCACTTTTATTTAATAAGTGAAATTACAAGATGGTATTATTTCCCGCTTTTATTAAGTGGTCACTACAAGTTGTCTCGAACCACTTCTCGCACGTTCACACCTAACCTGTGCAAGAAGTTCCTGCTTGAGCTATATTTCTCAACAAGAGGAAACCAATCTGGATCAATGTGTGTTCTATATGCTTCTCTGGAACATTGTTCTAACTCTAACTCCTAGCTATATCTCCAACTTTGTCTCTAGCTCTGGCTCATGGCTCTAGCTACTAGCTCTATTTTTGGCTATGGCTCTAGCTCTGGTTCTTGGATCACTTGTTTCAATAATACAA
This sequence comes from Picea sitchensis, assembly GCA_010110895.2. Classification (NCBI taxonomy): domain Eukaryota; kingdom Viridiplantae; phylum Streptophyta; class Pinopsida; order Pinales; family Pinaceae; genus Picea; species Picea sitchensis. The sequence continues at coordinate 93,898 of SNQJ01S0003466.1, forward strand.
AATTTTCTTCACTAACTGTCAGCTATGAGCAATCTTTAGATCCAAACTCTTCACTCATAGTTCATTCCCATTTTTAGTGTGCAAGTCTCTTTCATTCTTAGACTTGGAGATGGTCTATCTCAACAACCAATGAAGGCCAAGTCAAATTTTGGGTTTTTATTTATTTATTTTTTATTTATTTTATTAATTTTCAGTGAGATCCCAACAACTATGCCATTATGCAACAATTCCACAAGAGGAATTGTGGGCTGCCCTCTTCTGCTAGGATCAATTGCTTCTCGACATTAAAACAATTTTCTGCATCAAACTCTACAATCTTCATCTTTTGTAGTTTGTCAATTAGAATTCCTCCATTCCTCTACTCATCAAGAGACATGTATAACTTTGTTCAAGTAGTTTGTGAGTGCTTCACTCTTGCACTTTCTATCGCCATGATCAAGGAATCAAATGCATGTAATGTATTTTTACATGCCCCTACACACTAGTCGTAGGAGACTTGGAACATTGGTAAGTTGGTTCATTGGATGGTGAGTCATTCTTCAACCAAATTGCAACGAAAGAAACATTATCCCATGCTCGAGATCCTTCTCTACTCTCTCTTGCTTCCAGTGAACAATTGCTTTCTTCATTGGCGAGGTCGAACTCTTGTGCTACTACAACTCCTTGGGTTTGAGATGTAGGAAAATCTTCATCCTCTTTACTCTTCATTCTCCACACTCTTCTCTTGGTTGTGTAGTTCCTAGGGTGAAGCGCTGCATGAAGTCACCAATGCTTCACTTCCCAATGGCCAGTCAACTTGCAATGATGGAAGAAGGTCTTCGCACTGTTTAATGGATTGCTTGACATCCCTTTTTTCTCCAAGTTCCTCTGAGTTTGTTGTTGGTTTGGGGAAACCTTCTTGTCATTCCTCCTCTGAAAAACATACTTCTAAGTAGCAACAATTTGCAGCTCTATGGCCTTTCTTTTTGCAATAATGACAAAAAAGGGATGTCTTACCTGTTGCATACCTCTTTCTCTTTGTCTTCTTGTTTTAGGTGATCTTCTTGCCACTTATTTTAAGTGTTGGTGGAGGCATAGTCTTTGCACTTTCCTCATCACTTTGCATCTACAATATACCATAAGAATAATGGAGTGGTGGTGTGTTTCCACCCTCGTTCGTTGTTTCTCTCTCTTTTAATGAGCATACCAATTCTGCCATGTCTTTCACCTTCAAAAAAGTGGTCTTCATGGTCATGGGATTTTCCCCTTTGCCATCGAAAATTAGGCCTTCGTGCTTGATCCTTAGTATAGCTACAATGGGGCTTAGGATGCCTTGCCTTCTCTTTCCTATCCCTTTTCCATCCTATCCCATATTCCTTAACAATTTCAAACTAATGCCCCTTGTATTCAAATTCACCAAAATACTCTTGAGAAAAGTCCAAGGAAGGTGAGCTTAACGTAGTTGTCTCGGTCATGGAGTTGGCCTCGAAAATGGAAATGGAAGGTGGCTTTGCTTCCTTGGTCTCTTGGACAGTTGCTTGTAACTTTTCCAATGCTTCTTTCTTCTCACCCACTCTAGCTACAACTGAGCCATCATCTGAGTGAGCCTATCCTCCTACAAGCTATCCATCTAAATAACCGTCTCTACCAATTGCACAAGTTGCACTTTGTACTTGTCCCAATCTTCCATAATCATAGTGAGGGAATCTTAGCATTCATCAAATCACTTCTTTAGAAATGACATTATTTTGGCAGAGGTCTCAAGTTTATTTTCTAGCTTTGCCATCCTTTAGTCAAACATCTAGACCTTCTTCAAGTGCTCAATCTCTTCTTGAAGTTGCACATTGATGGCGTACAAGTCTTCCAATCTTTCTCTCTTTGCTTTATCCAAGTCGAGTCTGTGTTCTCTTCAAAGTTATGACAACTACATCACAACTAAGGATTGAACTGCTCTGATACCATATGATCCATAAATGAGGGACTTATATCCCTCTTGCTTCACCAATACAGATCCTCTGCAGAATTAACTTCTAATCTTTGTTTCTTTGTCTTATGAAGAGATCTATATCATCTAAATGGATACAAGGTCTTTGTTCTTAGTGTAGCCTAGACACAACAACTAATCAACAATGCCAATAATAAACAAGATTCTGAGTGTAAACTTCTTTGTTCTGATCACTAGGAAAGCACACAAGGATTGGTTGTGCTTTTTTGCTTCAAGGCTTGAGTTCCTTCATGTTTGTAGTGCTTTATTCTCAAGAACCATTTGAATGAATCCCCCTTTGAATCAGTTTGTGCAAGAAATCTGTTCAAGGGTTCTAAACCAATTGCCTGCATGTGTAATGTGTGGATAGGGATACCTCCTTATTTCTTGGTCCTATAGCTATAGGTGTTAACACCCCACCAAACTTCTTATGCACAAAGTTAAATCCAACAATCCACTTGTTATCAACAATCTAGCAACAAAGTAGTCAATTACTTCAACCTTAAATCCAAACCGATAGTAAGCAATGAGAAAGAACAAGCTTCAAATTAGACTTTTAATACAATGCAAAACTCACATACATAGGCATTGTCTTCTCAAGTAAAAGGAGTTCCAGGGATGAAGCTTCACTAGTAAAGGGGATACAATTCATAGAGCCTTCATAGTGGATTGATATGTATTATTCAATGTCCATCCTTCCACATTTATTTGCTTGAATGTAATAACTAAGTAAACTCCAAAATGCATTGACCAATTAGCCACATGTTAGTGGAGGTAACAACAATAGCCATATTTCATCACTTCAACTTCCCTACTCAACACATGACCCAAGGCAACCAAGGATTTGCCTAACAACCAATTGTACAACCACCAGGAAATTAGAAGTGGCATTCTTGAGCTGGGTACATCCCATACAACTTGTATGGCAATGCGTAGCCTCAACTTTTAGGTAAATATTGCTTGCAGGCTGAACAAGGATGCATACAACCTCCAATACTTTCCTAGTGCTATGTGGAAGCTGAATTTTGACACCAATGGTCTCAAAGACCGAAGATTTGTTTTTCTATGGAATTAAATTGCCATCCTTCAAATGCATAATTAAAAACTAAACTAAATAATTGCAAAAACTAGTTTCTAATGGCCATTGATCTCATAATACAATAATCGATGGATGCAATTACATAGTTGTTTTCTATCATAGAGTGTCCATTGAAAATGAATTTCAAAGTAAATATAGTGTAATACAATGAAATTTTTTCATCACAATCATCAATCCAATTACTGGTAGCATTTTAAACACAAAGAAACACTAATAACTCAAGCATAGTCATTAACAAAGTCACAATGAAATTCCATCACATAAAGACACTAAAGTTCACCTAGGGAAACTTGAAGGAAAAAAAAAAAAAAAAACGAGAATTGAATTACATTGATTAATTATTGAATTACATTTGTAGGTACTGATTCTTATGACCATTCTATTATGTTCGGATCCATTTTAGATCACACCTCCCCACTAAGAGGGTTTTGATCTCCAAAATATTAGAGGAAACAAATGTGGATCAATATGCCTTATGTCCGCTTCTCTGGAACATGGCTTTGACTTTGGCTCCTGGATACACATTTGGCTCTATCTCATGGCTCTGACTATTGTCTCTAGTTCTGTCCACGGATCTGGATTTGTTTCATAGCTCGCATGTTCCAAAAATATAGAAGTCTGCTCGTTGAATTTCAACTCTTAGAAATATTTAGATCCAAGCTCTTCACTAAGAGTTCATTCCCATATTCAGTGTGCAAATATATTGCATTGTCAGACTTGGAGATGGGATAACGTAGCAACCAATGAAGGCCAGGTCGAATTTTGGTCTATTTTTTTTCAATGAGATCTTGACAACTATGCCATCATGCAACAATTCCACGAGAGGAAGTGTGGAATTTACCCTTCTATACTAGGATCAATCGCTTCCTAGCATGGAAACAATTCTCTACATCAAACTTCACAATCTTCAAATTTTACATTTTGTCAATTAGAATTCCTCCATTCCTTTGCTCAACAAAATACATGTATATCGATGTTCAATTAGTGTATGAGTTCTTCACTCTTGCACTTTTTATAACCATGGGAAAGGAATCAGATGCATTGAACCCAATGTGACCCTACATGTTGGTTGTAGGAGACTTTGAACATTGGTAAGCTAGTTCACCGAATGGTGAGTCATTCTTCAACCCGATTGCAATGAAATAAACATCATCGTATGCTTGAGATCCTTATATGCTCTCTCCTACTTCCACCGACCAATTTCTTTCTTCATTGGAGAGGTTGACCTCTTGTTCTACTGCAACTGATCCTAGGATAACTTTTGCTCCTTGTGTTGGAGATGTAGTGATCCAAATTGGATATTTGACACATATTCTATAAGTGTTGTAATAAACATATCCTTCTTTTTTTTGTCTTTTCGCAAAATTTGAAGTGGAAATGAATCATTGTGATGGTTTTGTTTCCAAAGGCATCCCATTAAAACAATGAAGGTTGTAGTGAGGACATCAACAAGGAGATGCAAGGATAATTGGGGAGAATAGTGGCATAAATGAAAGCTCGAAGAAGGAAACCTGCTCGAAGCTTTGTGGACGAAGGAGTCAAGGATCCCGTCCACACTAGGCGAAGGTGTCTTTGAGCTATGTCCATATGCAATTTTGGTGTTGATAGTGAGTAACAATACACAGTCTGTGTATAGATCACCCCTCTTTAATTATTTCCTAAGCCTGATAAAATCTCCAATAAATGTTGGTTTTCTAGGGTCAAATCTATGTGCCTTTGTGATTTAATGTTGTGAATGAGTGTCACTGTGTTACTGTTTGCTTTTGGGGAAATTTGTTGTCATTTCAAATTCGATTCTACATCGCCTTGCCTTGCTGGTGAATTCCTACTATGCCTAAGTTTCACTCATACAAGTTTGATATATTGGAAGACGTTGATAGTAAGGAAACACCTAAAATTGAGAGATAAAATCACTGTTGCAATTATTGACACACTAAAATATGACTCGATTCATAATGAGACCACATGTTTCTCTTGTTTTGTTAATTTCATAGTGACGAGATGAGAATGATATTCCCTTGCCATAGTTAGTGTCAAAATTTGGATTGGTAGTTTGGTTGAACGTTGTGGAAATCGTATCCCACAGTCCGTTCATTGGTCCTATCACTATTTGTGTGTGCCAATAATTACCTATATATGTCGTGAAGTCGATCTGCATCAAAATGAGGTGAATTGTTATGGGTAGAGTTGCCTTGGTCCTCAACGACTTGGCTATTGACAACGAGATACTAAATAAACCATTGAATACTTTGATTGATTCGGTTTACTTCAATCCATATTTATAAAATAAGCAAACCCATTACAAAGGGTCTCAGTGTTTCTCCCAAAGGATGCGAGCAAACTATATTGTCAATGTGAGAGCTAGGAATATTTACAAGCATGGAACAAAAGAAAATAAATAAGGCCACTTTGGCCTTGGAACTATGCGAAGAGTAGTGTTTTCCTTAACCAAGTCTGTAAATGAATTGGGTTCGGTTCAATCAGAGAATGAAATACTTGGGACATGTATCATTGTGTTCAATATAGTTTATTTGGTCATCGCTGGAGAATTTTGAATGATTGCATAACATAATCCTAAATGATTTTTTTACTTAAGAATAGGCATATGTTTGTATTTTACTAAAGGAGTTGTATAAGCACCCATAAAACTATGGAATGCATTCTTTGGGCACACTAATATGAAAAACAAAGTGCATTGTGAATTTGGTAGAATCTTTGAGCCCAAATCTAAACATGGATACCAATTCAAGCTCAATGATCCAAATTAATTATGCAAAGGATCCATGTTGACGAAATGGATTGGCCATAGGCCCACCGTTTATGGATCATGTAGGAAACTCTTCATCCTCTTTCCTCTTCATTATCCACACTCTTCTCTTGGATGTGCAATTTCTAGGGTGAAGTTCTACATGAATTCATCAACACTTTGCTTTGCAATGGCCACTTAACTTGCAATGGTGGAAATATTTCTTGGTGTTATTTTATGGATTACTTGACATCATTCTTTTCTACATGTGCCTTTGAGTTTGTTGTTGGTTTGGGGAAACCTTCTTTCCATTCCTCATCTGATAACAATCTAGCTTGTGGTATGTGGTTTCCTTCGCCTAGCAAGATGCCTCCAGATGGCCTTTCTTCCCGCAAAAGAAACATACTTCAAAGTACTAATATCTGGCATCTCTATGGAATTTCTTCTTGCAACAATGAAAGACAAGATATGTATTATCTACTACATACCTCTTGCTCTTTGTATCCTTTTTTTGGTTGAACTTCTTACCACTTATTCTAAGTGTTGGTGCAAGTTGAGTCTTTTCACTTCCTCATCACTATGATTCTAAAATAAACCACAAAAATGATGGAGTGGTGGTGTGATACCACTCTCATTAGTTGTTTCTCTTTATTCTGATTAGTAGGCCAATTTTGCTATGTCTTTAACCTTCATAAAAATGGTCTTCATGGTCATGGGATTTTCCCCGCTGCCATCAAAACCTTGGTCTTCATGCTTAACCCTCGGTGCAACTACAATGGGGTTCATTTGATGCCTTGTTTTCTCTTGCATATCCCTTTTCCATCGTATCCCATCTGCCTTAACAATTTCGAACCAATGTCCCTGGTATTCGAATTCACAAAAATTCTCTTGAGAAAACTCTAAGGAAGGTGAGCTTACTAGAGTTGTCTTAGTCATGGTGTTGGCCTCGATAGTGGAAATGGAAAGTGTCTTTGATTTCTGGGTCTCTTGGATGACTGCTTATAGCTTTTCCAATGCTTCTTCCTTCTCTACCAACTCTAGCTACAGTTGATCCATTATCTAAGTGACCCTATCCTCCTACCGGCTATCCATCTGGATGACCTTCTCTCCCAATTGCACAAGCTACACTATGCTCTTGTCCCAATATACCATAACCACATTTAGGGAGCCTCAACATTCATCAAATTGCTTATTTAGCAATGACATCATTTTGGTAGAGGTCTTGAGTTTATTTTTTCTATTACAACATTGTATGATTCAACTGCATCTTTTTCTAATACATAATATATATGTTATTATGAAAAAAAAGACTTGGATGAAACATGACATGTCTATCATCTACCAATTCACCCTAGAATGATTTCAAATCAAGAGAACACCACTAAATGAGAAGAACTTGGGGAGGAAGCATATCAAGCATGGTTGGATAAATTACGTGTTCAATTCCCATAATGTGGCATGCCATTAATTCATAATGTCTACAATGCCACTAGTTCTTCACATAATCAGGATGAAAACAATGATATAGAAGTTGTCATGAATGCATATTTATGGGATACCTATGCCTTGGAGGGATTGTTGCTAAATTCATTTGAGCAAGATGAGCTTGGGGATGATGCTCTTATCACGACACCTTTTTCCAAAGCTTACTATATACTTCTAGCACTCCTCTCTCTAGAAATGGGTCAAGGTCCACCCAACTAGGCACAACCATGCAATTGTACAACTTGAAAGCAATTTATGGCATATCAGATGTATGTTTCTTGGCACTATTGAGGTAACTAACCATTAAGATCCCTATATATTTTTAAGAATATTATCCCACAACAGGAAATCTATAAGGGATATAATCATTTTTTTAATGGTGTCATCCATTCGATTTTCTCACAAATTGTAGGTTACTCAAATATAAGGTATTTCCTCCTCCTCCTCCCGCTCCAGGTCGCACGCTGACAGCAGCGATTCCACGGATTAGAGCGGCCACGTTTTGAGTCTGAAGGTCGCATCCCCTTCTTCGGCGGCCCTGGTGCATACAAAGTCGTGACTCGGCTTTCTCAGACACGCAGGGGCGCGAGGACGCACCCAGATCGGGCTCTCTGCAACGCTTAGGGCACCCCCAGCCATGGACGCTGGTGGGGGCGCCACCTCTAACCCTCCCCCATTTCCAGAACTGGAAGCATTCAGGAAGCTGGTCGCCGCAGCCTCCAAGAGAACGCCGTCAGCAGTGCAGCAGAAATTTGTGAAGAAACTGGACAACATTCCCAGCGTTGAACTGCCTTTGGAAGAAACTTGCAGAACGACAGTGAACTTAGCAGACAGGGGACTTATTGGGCAATTTACCGGCCTCTGGCCTTCCCCCAAATCCGTAGACGCATGGGTGCAGAGGAATTGGAATCCGCTGACCATGGGTATTTGGGTGACGCTCTAACCCTCCCCATTTTCCAGGCTGATGAATGTGGCGGACCTTATTTCGAAGCGTTGGGCGCTGGAAGAAACTTGCGAGAGCAGCCGGTGAACCGCTTGAGCGAGGACTTGATAGACGAGATTTACCACGACTCGTGAAGCGCTTCCCCAAATCCGTATGACGCATAGATGCGAGGTGGAGATCCGGCTCATAGCAGGAATAGAGCCGCCGGGGAAAGGATATTTTGTATTCGTATTCGACAACCCTGAAGACAAAAAAACCTCATATTCAGAAATGGGCGTGTTCGCTTAGGGCCCTCGAAGGTTATCTGAACAAATGGACCCGGACTTGACCCATCAGGATGCCTCGGCCGTCCGATTAATAAGGTCTTTACCTCACCTCCCACTTACAACTGTTTGGGGCAAAAATCTTTCTTTGTAATCAGGGGAACCTTCCGGAAGGTATATAGACCAGCGGTAAGAAAAGATGATGATTACTCATAACGGATCTGCGTGGAGTTGACGGAAGTGGATTACGGAGATGGCAATCAAACTTCTGACCTTGACTGGACCCGATGAAGGGCTCGATTCTGAGCAAGCGCGCTAAATCGCGCGCCTGATTCACGACCCGCCATGAATAACGCCTGCAAGAAAAGAAGCGAAAGCGAAAACCGTCGGTGGACAGCGATTCTGAAAGCAGGGACAACAAATCGGGATCGGAGCAACCAAAACTGAAACCGGGCAATTAGAGTCGGAGAAAATCGAGGATCTCGAAGCCCCGCCGCATCGGGGCCTCAAAGCAGGTCCAGCAATGACCTGAGAAGAACGGAAATTATGGACCGCGGAGACACATTTCCGGCCCCGCACGGGGAAAACCGCGAGAGCACAGGCAGAAAGGAAAGGAACCACAGAGTAATCCCTCTCAACGCTATCGTGCTTGAAGAAAGTACGGACCATCTAAGCTCCGCAGGAGGGCGAAGATCCTAGAAGGCCCGGCCAAAAGAAGTGAGGAAATCGCGAGAAGCTAGGGAGGAAGAGGCATAAAGACAAAATACCCAAGGAAGTCAACCCACCATTGAAATGTCAATTGGCAAAAACACAAGAATAAAGATTACCACAAAGGAGAATTTAATCACCCCAATAATGCGTAATGAAACTCGTCTCTTGGGCTGTAGAGGATTGGGAACCGAAGCGTGAAATAGAAGCGTGATGGGATGCGATTAGAGGTGGAACCCCGTGAGACATCCTCATGCTCCAAAGACAAAATGAAGGGAAGGAAGCCTCCTAGAGATCGTGACCGAGCTCAAATCGCGAACCTTGGGAAACCGAGGTGAAAGCAAGGCACTCCAGGATGTATAGCAACAACGCGTGGAAGCGGAAAAGCGGTTAAGTCTAGTCAACTCACCTTAACCACGTGGGCATCACAGCCGATAAGCTCACCGGCCCACTTTTCAATTTGTATGTCCCAACTTTGCACACAATGAAAAGAAAGATTGTTGGAAACTCTAAACGAATTTCTAGAGCAAAAATTCACAAACACATATAATCTGTTGCTGGAGATCTCATCCTAGTAATGAATGGAAAAGAAAAAGGGGAGGAAGGCCGGTAGGGACCAAATGGATTTCGTGAAGAAAGAGACATCCTTACAACAATGCGGGACCTTATGGACTTCGGCTTCGATAGAGAACACACGGACCAACTACTTGTGGGATGGGGAGAACTTTTATTCTGCCCAGTTGGATAGGTTTTACAGTCCGCTTGCTGTTGTTGGAAGCTGGTTGCGCCGTCTCTCCAGCTCCCCTCGGACCCCACAAACCCATGCTCCAGCTAGGATGAAGAATTTGGACCCGTCCATTGAGGTTGAGCCCTTTGGAAATCAAAGAGAGTGGGTTGTGAACCACGGTTTCGCAGGCTTGAGTCTACTCGGTTATTGGCTCCCCAATTTTGTGGGAACAAAAACTAAAATAATAAAAAAGCCCTCGAGATGGGAGCAGCTCGAAGGAAGAAACCCCACCTTGCTCAAAAGAAATTACGTGCCATTTGGGACAGCTACAGTTCAAGATGGAAACAATAGACATTGCCGAACAGAAGTGGAAAGAACCTTAAACTGAAATCGAGGGCACCGTGCAGCAAAGGAAAGAAAAGTCTTTGGAGAATTTTAAAATCAGTGGCAACCTTGTTTGAAAATTTAGTGTGAATACATCACTTCAATAATAGGTATTCAAAGCTCGTCTCTCCGAGACCATATCTCGAGGATCATGGACAGCAGGCTACGCAAAGAGATAGAACAAATAAAGTGCTTCAGCATCTCACAACAACAACTTCAAATACGAGAACCATATGACTTTAATGAAGAAGAATACAGCAGATTTATAGAAGAACTACGGCATTTAATTGCAAAGAGGGTTAACCGCGGCCTCTGCAGACCAATGGAGGTGGGAAGATTTCAGCCATAAAATCATACGGTCCTTGGACCGGACAAAGCCAGGCCCGGATAGGTGGGTTTACCTATCACTTTGGATACTGCGGAATATAATCAAAGCTGATCTCATAAGAATGATAAAAGGAGTCCTTAAAAAAGCAAAAATAGGAGGCAACACTAATTCTCTACCTTTCTCGCTGATAAAAGGAAACCAACCCGCCTCCTTAATGATTCGGTAATCATTATGCAATACCTCTTACATAATGAGATTATAGCAAAGCTTCTTGCTAACATAATAAAACCTCTGTTGGGAAAGCTTATCTCAGAACCGCAAGGATGATTTGTCAAAGGGAGACATATATTGGATAATGTAATCCAAGTCTAGGAAGCAATGCACTCCAACAACCTCAGAAAGCTGATCCAAACGGCGGCTTGGCAAATGCAACTGGCGAGTAAAGTTCGCCTGCAATATCAAGTACTCATCTCTTTCGGATTTGATCCTGAATTTTTAAAGTTGATAAAAGCTTGTACTGGCCCTTAGTTGCTCCATTTGGTGAATGGAGACGAAACCAAATTTTCCAAACCGCACGAGGAGTTAGGAAAGGATGCCCTCTCTCTCCCTTTTAATACATTCTAATGGATACCTCGGCAGGAAAATTAGAGCGAGAATGATAATGGGGGCAGCGAGTTCAGAATAATAACGAAATCTGACCCTGCGACCATGCTCTTTACCGGATGACTCTGCTAGGAGGAGCCCTCTCAAACGCAAGTAGCCAAATCATTTCAAGAGGCACTCTTCAAAGCGTATTGCAAATTATACACGGAGCTCACGATAAGTGATAGAAAAAGGTATTTGTTCTGATTGGAATGTAGCAGATCATTAAACTCAGACGATAGCAAGTAACTTGGGCTTCAAAGGACACTCCAATTGGGAAAAAGATACAATATCTTGGGCTACCTTTAACATTGGGTATAAACAAAGTCAGCATGTGGGAAGGAGTCTTAGCTGGAAATCAAAAGAAAAATGCTTGAAACTGGGAATGCATTTCCCTCATGGAAGTAAATTAACCTTGATAAAAGCAATCATCTCCTCACTGCCGATATATATCAAGCATCCTATCACCGCTTTTCCAGCTTCCATAGCGGTCGAGATCAATAAACTCTTGAGAGAGATTTTACGTAGCAAGTGGAGAGGAATCAAAGAAAATTTCGGCTGTCAATTGGAAGCGACCAAGCGACCTCTGAAGGAGGATTGCAAAGATCCAGCGACCCGATACCGGCTCTTGCTTTCACGGGTTATAAAATCGTGCACAAGCGACCCTTCCGCATCCAGTCCAACAAACTTTAATTTCTGAGATACATCCCAAAGCAGCAAAATCCGAGAATCTCAAAAATCGGTGGCGGAAAACCCACGACCTTATGGCATTTGGCATCAAAGGAAATTTTCAATCAACACTTATCCGCGTGTCCACAGCGGAAAGCGCGCAAACTTCTGGGTAGCCAAGGATAATGGGGAACATACATTTAGCATCAGCAGCTGAGAGGAAATTGGCGCTCTTCTTGAAACGGAGAGGTATCAAAATTTTTGACATATCAAAGTGGGAAGAAGCCGGATCGGTTAGAGTGGCAATTCGACAGTAATGTCCCCGGTGCCTCTTTTATTGTGAGATGCTCAAAGTACCGCAGAACTCTGAGAAGTGACCCACATTGCACAAAGGTGAGAAATAGACACTGGAATTTTGAGGACCCGCAAGGAATTACTCCATCGAAGCTAGAAGTTGTATACTTTCTGCTTCAACAACAACAAAGGAAATAAGGCCTCTCAGAGCGGAGTTAAGTTTGTATGGGATAGCGATGGCGATCTAGAAGATGCTCTTCTTCTGGACATTAATGCATAGAAAGATTTTGACGGAGAAAATTTATTGAAAAGAAATATTGCTGGATATTACATAGATGTTGTCTGCTTGAGAGAAGCCATATACTCGGATCACTTATTTGCTCACCAAGTATCATTTTGCAAACAAAGTCTGGCTGCTTACACTCCAAGGCCTCAAGTTTGTTGTTCCCACCAACATTTCATTAGTGGACCTATTCAATGGATGGAAGGATAGTTACCCTTAGCTCTCCCGAAAACACTTTTGGGCGGAATGCGGATCTCCATCCCCAAGAAATGCGTTTCTTTAAAATCATTAGCAAGAAATGAAGCAACTTCACAACAACCGCGGAATGGACCCACTAGGCGAAACAAGGTCTCCGCTAGAATCTGAGGCTCCCAAAAGATACCACAAAACCGACTCCTCAATACGGAAGAAAGAGGGTGGCAAGCTCCTCCGTTCTGGATCGAAACCCTTACGGAAAAACGGCAAGAATCCGGAATGAGTTAAGGGCCGATATGAAGCTGGGTTGGTGGAAAAACAAGGCAAAACCCATTGCTGTGATTGCCTCAAAGGGAAACCAAAGGGACGGCCGGGGCGGGGAGGAATCATTCATTATTCCGGTAGCGGGGAGAATTAGCAACTTTGTTAGAGGGGTCTTGGTGTGAACAATATTTGTCATGAGAAATTACGAGTTTGATCAAGAAGTTTGTATGGGATAGTAAAGGACCGCGAGGGAGCTTCAGTACAGTACGACTCGAGATCTTGATCAAAATAATACACTCGAGAGGCGGTTTAAAAGATCTTTGGGCCTAAACAAGAATCTGCAAAGGTTAAGGAACATACTAAAGGATTTCACCTCCTTCAAGTGCTACAATATTCTCAGAGATTCAAATAAACAAGCAGACAAACTAGCCAACGAAAGCTGCCTTCTGCCTCAAGGAGAAATCAGTGTAAATGGTGGGGACCCAATTAAAAAAATGTATTCCTTGAAAGGACAGCAGCTTGCAAAAGAAAGTAGAAGGCAACAAAGCATGAAAGGCAGTACAAGAGCAATTTGGCTCTGATCTTTGAAACATAGATCTGAAACAGTCTTTGAAACGTGGCTGAAACCACAGATCTTTGGAACTATACAGAATCTTTGGGATATAGAAAGGAAACAGTCTTTAGAAGTAGCGAATCTTATCTTGGAAATACGGTGTTCTGGCGAAATAGAAATCTTTATTACATATCTTGGCTCTGATCTTTGGAGTGATTCTTTGAATCCACTGATCTGATACATGCAGAAACCACAGTTATGTAATATCTTTAAAATTTCTGATTTTGTTTGAGAAAGACAGCTGGAACAGAAGCTGAAACACAGTGCTGAAACATAGATGCTGAAACACAGTGCTGAAACTCAGCGCTGAAACACAGATGCTGGAACACAGATGCTGGGATATAGAAGCTGAAACACAGTGCTGAAAGTGACAGATCTTATGCTGAAACACGGTGTTGCAGCAGCTGAAACTAAGTGCTGTTACATATGCTGAAACACAGTGCTGGAACAGTTGCTGAATCACAGTCTGTTACACATGCTGAAACACAGTTGTGTAACATATGCTGAAACACAGTTTTGTTAAAAATGCTGAAACACAGCGTTGGAACAGTTGTTGAAATTTAGTGTTGGAAATTTTGCTGAAACAACGATGGATCTTATGCTGAAACAGTGATGCATCACACTTTGTAACTGAAATTGTGGCTCTGCCACCCCTCTAAAAAAAAACTATAACCGTTTTCGTTAAAAAAATAAAAATATAAGGTATTTCCTAGCTCCTCGAAAGTTGTGAAGGGGAAAAGAAACAACTAAAAAAGTTGGGTGTTGAGTGCATATCATATTATGCTTGTTAGAGTGATTGTATTTTTTATAGAGGTGAATATACAAACAAACTCCAATTTCTAGAATGTGGACATGATCAACATACAAATTAAAAGATAGAGTAAAGCAATTCCTCCACATAAGATTTTGAGGCACATGCCTCTAATCCCAAGGAATGAAAGGATCTTTCATTGTAAGGAATTATCTATGTTACAAGGGTGGTATGCATTACACAAAATTGAGCCTTGAGTTATGTGGATCATAGCCAAGTCGATAGCCATGAAGCATATAGAGGATACATGGACTGAGAAATTCAAGGATGAAATAGGAGGCCTATGATTGAGCAAAGCCATGGATGAAGTTAACATATATTTCCTCCAAAACAACAAATATTTTTTTTACTAGTGATAGTCATTGATAACAATATCCCCCAATGGTTATCTATGAAGAATGAACATATTATTTTGACTCTTATAGTTATAGGTAGAAGAAAATTCAAGGGGATGGATGTCTACCTCCAACCATTGATCAATGAATTGAAGAAAATGGGAAGGCGTACAAGTATATGATGTATCGAGGCCTATGTCAATGAAGATATTTTTCACCTTGATGGCTTATGTGCATACACCCCAAATGATTATCCAAGATTATGAGTTTTCTCTAGTAAGAATGTTGACTTATTTTTTATATCTATTATGCAATTTAACATATTTTTGGTGCCCTGGAAGTGATAATTGATGCTATGTAATTAATTTTGCTAGTTTCAATCCCATTTCTTCACCCGTGTGAGAATCACCCGATGCAATGCGTGCTAAGTGGACTATTCAAAATCATGCGAAATTAGTCAATTGTGACTAATACTCATGGATATGGGTCGTAAATTAATGACTTACTCTACGCAAATAATCATGAAAATAATATCTTATTGTAGGGATTGTAACAAAAGGGTATCCCAGGTGTAAATTTTATGGACATTCTATAAATAATCGATGGTCCAAAGACATACAAAAGTAATTTTACAACTTATAAAAGTTTTTCCTCCTAGACCAAGATCACCCTTGCAAAAAAGCAACACTTGATTTTAATGGCAAATCTAAGAGAAACCCTAGATGTAAAACAATGACATGAATAAATTGGCTTAGGGTATATGAAACAACAAAGAAGCAAAATGTATATTTTTCCAATTCAAATGGAGAACCTATGCTTAATGATTTGATTTTTCCAACACCTGTGTGGAGAAAATGCCAATTAGCATGCAAAGAAAATATGTATTTTATGAGCCTCCATACTTGGAGCATCTTAATATTTCCCACTTACTAGATTCGAAGCATTAAAAAATGTTTCATCTTCTTTATGGAGGTAGATATGATTGAAGAAAGTGAACATTGGGTGTTAAGAAATATCTTATCACTTCAAAAACTAAAAACCAACATTGGCCACAAAAAATAGGTGGAGGAGAGGCGAGTCTTTCACAATCTTTTAAAGAAGGTGATGTCATATGGATTTTGATGAAAAATTATTTATCTCTGGTGAATGATGTTATATTGGGTGTGAAGGCACCTTCTTTATATGGGTCGATTCTACAACTTTGCTTCACCACAAGACATATGTAGGGTTTGAAATCACATGAACACCTAAATCTTCTAAGAGTATATGGATTACTTTCATGGTTATGCAAATCATAACTTTTCTTAGGAGTTGCAACATGCCATATCAAAATAAATGCATTTGTGTGTTGGATTATATCAAAGGAGATTCACATGGATAACATTCCCTGATGGTTTCAAGAGATAGCTAGGATTATTTGTATGTTGGAGAAGAATCAACCCATTAGTTTCATGGACTTATAGGTCCATCTTCTAATTCACCTAGTTGATAAAGTTGAATTAGTGGGAGGACTAGTTTCATGTTGTTGGAGGTTCTTCTTGGAGAGGTACCAGACACAATTGAAAGGTTTTTTTTTCGAAAGGAAAAAACTTGGGCGGCCTATGGTGGAGGCATATATTGTATATGAGTTTTTATATTGTGCTAGTGAGTACATCAAGCAAATTGATGGCACCCCAAGCATAGTGGTTTGGTATGACCATTAAGATGAGGAAAAAAGGGAAGATGAACTACTCCAAACCAAAAAAGTAAGGGAAATGATAAGGAGTAAACCACTTATGTTATGATTATTTTATACACAATGGATTGATACAAACTTGAAAACATTTTTTGATCTTATACTAGTTGTAATTTTATGAATGCATCGGGAAATTTAGAAATGGATATCATTAATAAATTTATTCTTTACAATGCTAAGGTAAATTGACCTTGGGTCGCGTTCTATGAAGAGGAAAAAATAAAACAACAAAATGACAAGAAAGGGCTCAAACGATTGAAAAACAAAATCATGCCCTACCCTGAGAATTTAAAAAAAATATAATGATGTTCCAACAATTGAATAGTATATCGGTTTACAAAGAAATATGTCATGTACGACTAATACTCATGTGGTAAAGAAAATGCACTAAACATATGAATAAGGTATAGAAATGTTATGGTAATTCTCTTAGTGAATTGTTTATTTTATATTGCTTGTTTGATTTATAACATGTATCATGTTGGCATTACTTGAGTTGCTAGACATATGACACCATCCTTTGATCACATTTCTATGAGTGCATTTGTTTCCATCTATGTGGGCATATGGACATCATTTTCACATTGAGGAGTCTAATGATAGACATGTTGCACTTGATTTTGGAATGGAGGTCAAGTTCAACCAATCTAGTCATGTTAGCCACTCTGATAAGAATCTAATAGAGGGAAATTTAAGTTACATTGGAAAGATACATGAGATCTTGAAGGTGGACTTCTTTTTTTTCCAATGTGTATTTTTAGGTGCAAGTGGTGGGATACATTTGACTAGAGTAATGTAAAGTAATATCGTGATAGTGGGTTAATATATATTGATTCTAGAAAAACATGGGACAAAAAGGAGCCTTATGTTTTTCCAAAACACTGCAATCAAGTGGTTTGTATTTTGGTAAGCTAAGATAGTTATATATTAATATGATACAAAAAGATACATACAACCATGTATACACCCCACCAAAAAGAAAACCAGGTAGTAGAAAATCATCATAGTTCAATGTCCGAGTGCTTACATTATGTCCATAAATAGAAAAACCAGAACTAAAATGTATGTATAGCAAATGCATATCAACTATTCTGAAAAAATACTAACCAAAAATATCTAGAGAGTAGTCCAAAACATAATAGACTAGACTGGGCTTGCCTGGAAAGTATCGGTCAACTTAGTCTTTCCTTTGGTGTCCCTTGCCATATCATCTTCGAGTATAATTGGATTCGAGCTGGTAGCTGGGGATGCCTCAGACCTAGTGATCTCAACATACTCCTTGTCATCATCCTCTCCCTAGTTGGTCACCTTGAAGTTGATTTCAAAGGC
Source organism: Picea sitchensis (assembly GCA_010110895.2). Classification (NCBI taxonomy): domain Eukaryota; kingdom Viridiplantae; phylum Streptophyta; class Pinopsida; order Pinales; family Pinaceae; genus Picea; species Picea sitchensis. The sequence goes on from SNQJ01S0003466.1 coordinate 111,714, forward strand.
TACCCTAAAAAGAACATTGAATTTTTCTCCAACCTACGAATCCGATCTAGGGTCTCCTCTTGCTTGTCTTGCTTGGCACATGCTTCCTTCAAGGGTAGAAATGTAATGGTTTTTTCCATCCAATAGAATTCCATGGCACATAAGACTTTGGTGTCCTCGGATGTGGAGAAGCCAATATCCACAATCCACTCCTGAAATTCCTATATTATTTGATGATTAGAGGCTTGGGATCTTAATAACCTAGCCTCACCCACTTCCGCATCTAGTTTCCTTTGTTGTTTTGGAAAAGTGCTTGATTGATCAAGATACTTGGCATGCACAAAATCCCTTTCAACACCTATAACCTGAGCACACCTAGTAGCACGTTGATGGGGTGGTGACATAGAAGCTTCCCTCTTCTTTACCCCCCGCATGTGAGTCACAATTCCCTTTTCAACCATGCAGATACATGTATTACATGAGAGAGGGGAACATAGAAAACCCACAACACCAATAGGGACCAGGAGCGAGCCAACACAAGACATAAAACCATGTTTATCGAATCGAGAGAGGTGTTCCACATGATCGACAAGAGAGAGCTTGCACCCAAATCCCTTGAATTCCTCTCAGGGAGGTAGACAAGACTCTAGGAGGTGTGAGCTACATCCTCCCAACCCAGACAACAACATAGACACAGATAACACCCTCCCCAAAAATCCAAGGGCTATATGATGCAAGAGAGGAAGTCCATAAAGAATCCAGCTAGTATCAAACCACAAAGAGTCCAACACAATTGCAAAAACAACCCTGGACAAAGAGATTAGTGGAGTGTTGTGGCCGCAACAACCTCCCTTTACTTTTGCTTGTAAAAGAGAAAGGAAAGGGACCCCGTACTAAAATTTCAATCCTATTGCCTAATCCTCTACCGCTTGAGCCTAATGCTATCCCTTTGCATACTTTGAAGGAGTTGGGGGTTTTATCTTGATGGATGATTGTCTTTTATGGATATTGATTATTCCTCTCGATATGATGATTTCAAATATCTTCATGATGCTCATTGGACCATTATATTTGTAGAAATTTGTAGGATGGACTTGACACACTCTCTTCATACCTTTTTCTAATGATGAAGTGCCTGATGATCCTATGTGGATGCACAACTTGATGTTCTATTGCATGTCTTGGATGAGGTTGTGGCTGATTATTCCCTGATTGACTAATTCAAATTCTACATCCTCTTGCTAACATATTATGTTTCGTGACTTCATACTTATGCCCTCGCATACAAATCCTACTCTTCTATTTCGAATTAACATATGTAGTCTTAGGACACTCATATACTATCACCACGCTATTGTTCAATAAACCTAACACTCTCTTATAAGTTGGTTTAACGACAAGGAATATGTTGTTTATTGTATGGGCTAGTCTTCTTTTGATTGCATGATTGATCTCATTCTTTTGTTTTACAAGAGCAGGTTTGCAGAGCCAATTTGTTCGCATGACCACTCCAACCTTGAGAGGCCCGTGGGGGAATTTGTTGATACTTTTCTATAACCTTGACTTTGATCCTTACCGAGATTCCCCTTTTCTTGTTTCCCCGAGGTCTTGAGCTTCCAAGGCTATTGGATCCACCTTTCCTACAGACCTCTCCCCAAGCCTCTTCGAATTGATCTCTACCAGATTCTTTTTTTGGCCTTCCCTCTCTCCAAAAACCTAGGCCCAAGGCCTATTGGGTTTTCTCCTTATTTTGTTATATTATTTCCTCTAACCAAATACCATAGTTGGATTATTCTCGATGAGAGATTTCCAATGACTGTGACCATGCTTAAATCCGAGTTCCAGATTGAAATTTATGGCATCCCAAAGTTTCCTAAGTTTTCAATCACCTTTCCACCTCACTGCCACGTGGAATTCACGTGGTTCCCTCTCACTTGTTCCATCCTACGTGGTACTAATGTGGTGCTGATGTGGCACCCATTACCTGTCCTCATCCTCGTTGGGATCTATCTGCTTCATGTCCTCCCATTCCTCTGATCGCATTCCCCGACGATGACATCGTCGGGCTTTCTCATTGACGGGGCCTCCTTCTCCCTAACACTTGGATACTCCTGATTCCATCTCCGACTACAACACCCTCCTCTAATATATCCAATGGATCTCAACACTTGGATATCAACAGTCGCTATCTCCTCGATGAATCAAGTTAGTTGACTGTCAACCACCCCCAACCTCGCTCAACTTCCATGCTGGCATCATCAGATACATGGCACTGCCACGACCTCTCACTTGTCCTCCTTTGTCGTTGGAAATCCCACATCGTCGACGATTATCTAACTTAGTGATCCCACATCGTCGACGATTCCTCGTCGTCGACACTCCTTCCAACCTTGCTCTCGCTGTCTAGACCTTTGATTGCCATCTTTCGATGACGACCCCACTGTGATGAATGACCGAGACTTCTGATAGACCCGACGACTAACATTACCTTGGAGCTTCTCCTAGTCAAACCAAGGAGCATGGAGCCTCGACCTGCTTATTTTTAGTCCTAATTTCCCCTAATTTGTATTTATTTTATCTAGTTTTATTTTATTTAATTTTTGTAAATATTTCTATAAATATTTGATTTTGATTTTGTATATTTATTTTAATTTTTAGTTTCAATTTATTTTTTGTTATTTTGTAAATATTTTTATTTATATTTTATTAGTTTCATGTATATTTTTTAATTTTAATTAATTTCATTATTTTTTGATTCAAATTTCCTGATGTGTACAAATTTTTAATTTTTTAACTTTTCCCCCTTTACTCCTGTTTTCTAGGTCTCCCTATAATATAGTGATTTCCCAAAAATATGAATTCCCTATATTATAAGGATTTCTGGAAATGTTTTGTTTTAACTTGTTTTTCAAATTCCCATTAATCTCAAAATGCATTGAAAACTATCTTATGAAAGTTTTAAATAATGATTAAAAAAAACTTATTCTAATGTTTTAGGTTTTATAATGATAAATTAAATTGAAAATTAAAAAAAAATAAAAAACAAAAAATAAAATAACCAAAAAAATAAAAATAAATAAATAAAATAGTAATGAGGATGTTCCCATATGCTAACCGATGATAGCCATCGGAGTAGTGGAGTATTGCGTGACCTCTCCACTCCGATGAGCTATCACTACGATGACCCATCAAAATGAATCCATTCTGATAGGCCATGAGAATGATAGCCCATCGAAGTGGACTATCTGACCTTGAAAGTCTTCTCAACACGTATTCCCATGGGATGTTTTATTTATTTTAATTTATTTATATTTTATATTTTTCATTTTTTAATTTTATTTTCGGTTTTTTGTTTTTTTAACATTTTTCATTTTCTTAATTTTATTTTTCATTTTTAATTAATTAATTAATTAATTAATTAATTATTATTTTTAATTTGTTATTTAATCTCATTTTTTAATTTCATGTATTAATAGGTTTTTAGATTAATTAAATAAGCAACATGAATTGGCCTAATGGTTAAAAACATATGTTTCTTCTTTAGAGGCCACAAGTTCAAGTCCAACTTTCTTTAAACTTTTTACATGAGATTAGGGTAATTAATTTTTGTTAATAATTGTAAAAAAATGTAAATAATATTGTTAGTTTTTATTTTAATTCAATTTTTTTGATTTGATTTGATTTATAATTATTCTCTTAATGTGAAAAAATAAAAAATAAAAGGGGAAAGTTAGAGAAGATTATATTGCAAGTTGTGGGTTCCATGTTGCGTGAGTGCCGAATCAGAATATTCATAGGGGTTAATCCATCTCATCGCTAAATGTTGATCTCTTATGCAGGTGGAATTTTTATTTTGTAGGCTTAAGAATCAATGGTCTAGATTAACCCACGGGCTTGATCAATGACTGTTGAGTGATGATTTTTAAACGGCAATAACTTTTGCTACAAGTGCCAAAATGAGGCTCGTGATACCTCGCTGGAAAGATATCGGATAGAGGAACATAATGGTATAGGTAGCCATGCCTAAAAACAGATAGAAGACATTATAAAATGTGAAGAAACAACAAACCATGAATTTTGGGGGGAAATTGTTCATACCAACTTCAAGAAGTCATATCTGGAGATACGGGCGAAAAAATCAGGCCCATGAGGGGTCAATGGAAAGATGGAGCAAAGAAGAGCATGATGGGATAACAAGATATAACAGATAGAGATCAGAAGAGGTCCAAAAATGAAAAATAGATACAAAACCCGAATCTGATTGAAGAGATGGCTATGTAGACTTCAAGAAGTCATATCTTGAGATACGAGAAATGAAATTGAGCCAACAATAACTAAAAAAAGAGATGAAACATAGGAGAAGAAGCTGGAAGAATCTTAATCAGTAGAAAGAAGCCAAAAATTCCTAGAAATGTTCGAGGAACAAAAGATAACGCAAATAGACAGAGTCAATAATTGTTTTTTAAAACAAATATCATTTGTAATCTGTCTGAAGACGAAAATGATGACTCATGAATTTGTTCAATTTCTCTTTGTAACACTCATATGTCCATTTTCGAAATGCGAGAAAAGAAACAGAAGGAAAATGAAACGAATGGTGAGGAGGACTGAAGAGTCTCTCTCGTCTTATAAAAGAGAACTCATAGCATAGAGATTGGACTTTTTCCCTTTGTAACAAAAGATGGTACTTTTACTTTGGAGTAATAAAGAGCAGGAGCTATTTTGAAGTCATAACTATTTGCAAATGTTTGTGGGACTATTCTACACTTGTATTTGTGGTTTAAGTTTTCTGGGTATTGATTATGTGAACTATTTATGTGTTTAGTATTCAGAACTCTTATGTTGTTGTGATTTCTTTTGAGTGTAGGGATGATGTTACATATTTCCTTTGTAACTATTTGGGAGGATTTTTGTAGTATTATTGTCATAACATGTTGTTGGTTTTCTTCAACTATTTCTATTGTCAAAGTATCGTTTTAAGCTGTTCTCATCTTCTATTTTTGTTCCCGGGATAGATTAGAATTAGTTGGAGTCAAATTAGTTTCTAGTTAATTTAGCCTTAGGATTATTTACAACCCTTTGGGGGTAGTCTGATGTCTTTCCAATTTATTTCTTTTAATTCTTAGCGACATCGAGGCCCATATACTCACGTAAAAAACTGCTTCAAACAAGAGTAGGTCTGATTGGGACCTTCCATTGGGTGTTCTCCCTCCTCTTCTTGACAGGTCATTTAGACATGTCAAAAAAAATGGCGCTACAAGGAGTGCCAGATGAGAAGCTGAGCCGATGGAGACATTCTTGTTAATTTTTGTTTTAATTTACTAATGGCTCTATCCCATATTATGGAGGTGTTTTTCTAGTACTGCACCTCTCAAACCTCCCAAAAAGATTTTACATTTCTTGTCGCAGCTTAAATTTGATGGCGAGAGTGAAATATCTGCATCTGAATATTCTTTTCATTTCTAGAGATTTTGTTGTTCTCACAATATTACTGATAGAAATACCATTTGCAAGTTGTTCACTCTCACTTTTGCAGGTCGGGTCAAGAGCTGGTGCAAGACCTTGTAGGCTGCCTCTATTCACACATGGGAACAATTTATGCGTGAATTTTTGCATGCTTTTGAGAACTATGATTATGATAATTTATGTGTAGAAATTTCAGAGCTTAAGAAGAACGAAGATGAATCTCTTGCATATTTTATTATCATATTTGCTCATATTTTCTATAGGTTTCCTTTGGATGATAGGCCCTCTAACAATGATTTGATTTTGTGTTTATTTTCTCTTTCTCATGAAATAGCCCATCTAGTGGATGAAGAATCTAAATCATGTTATAATGTCCCTTTACACGCTGATTTGGATTTAAATGAAAATATTGCATATGCTAATGGTTTAGTAAAAATCCATATGTCCAGATATTTATTTAATATGGGGGATGTAGACTAGATAGAAAAATATTTTTCAGAAGAGACATATGTATCCTCTCACCACTCCATTCCTCCTTTCTTTCCTTGTGACGAAAAAAAGACCTCTTGTGTTGTAAATTCAAGTTCGATTTTTTCTGTAGTTGACCAAGAGGAGGGTTTTCTTTTTGATAATGGGACACTTCGGGTCACACTGATGGTTATGTTAGTTTATCATTATCCTATCTCATCTTTTCCATCACAAGAAATGGAGGAGGGAGCTATGGAGAAAAACTTGAAAGCAGATTATTTTGTTAATGAAGAAAACATGGATACACTTAACATGATACCTACCTCACCATTAGATAAAGTGGAATTAATTCATGCTATTTTGGATTGTCCTGTTGTTACATATTCTTCATGTATGACTAACATATAACAATATTTTTTTCCTATTATTGATGGATCATTTATTGAAATTTCTTGTTCTAACAATTCTTGTGATTTGCTCCCCTCTTCCAACCATGCTTATGTTTTGGAAGACATTTCATATTCTCATATGGTGTAGGAGAAAAACAAACATGCCGATATCTTCACTTCAAGAGAAGAAATAAACATACAAGACACACCTCTTTTATCACAACAATCCACCTTTTGCTTGGATGATGAAGACCGTGTTGAGGAAGAACGTATTGGTTGTGAAACCATGCCTAGTGTGGAGCCTGTCCATTGACAATTAGTGGCCCATTCTCTTAATGAGGAGGAACTACCATTCAGGGAGTCACTTTCTGAAAATACCTCTTGTTTAAGAGATGTTTTTAATTCTCTTAATTCTTCCACTTATTTTTGTCTGTACCCCGATCTCTTTAATGGTTTAAGTTTGCAGGGAGATACTCATGGTCCTACTCAAATAAACCCAATGGGGTTGACCCCTTTTGAAGTACTTGATGTGGGAAATGTACATATGGAAGATAGAGAGGATAAGGCCTCTTCCCATGAACTAAACACAACTATGCCTTATCAACCTTTCTCACGGGATGAAGGAAGAATAGTAAAAAATGTATATCAGACCATGTCTTTTTTTTCTTCACCTTCATTTCTAACCAATAATGAATATTTTTATTCAAGTAGCCCTTTATTGGATATTATTGATATTAGTGGATCTCACCATTGTCTTGAAATTATCTCTCATACCATGGTGGATGCTAGTCCATGTAGATCACTTGTCTCCACTAATTTGTCTCAAGTTGATTGTTACTTGAAGTATGAGTCCAGGGAGACTTGCCAAGATAATGAGGCACTTCAGTCTACACTGATGGTTATGTCAGAACTTCATTCTTTTTATTTGTCTTTAGGGATAAACAAATTTATTAGAATGAACATTCTCTCACCAAGCACACTTCACATGAATTCTATGAACGGTTCTCATATGGTATGCTACTTTCCATTGAACTCCTATCAATTATATGATAGTAATAGTACATTTTATGATAGAATTGAAGCATGGTTGGAGAGATCTTACTTGGAAAAATTTCCCATGAATTGTCACAATGACATTTTTTATTATGGTGAATAGATTTTTTGTTGTTTTAATTCTTCTTACTTTTAATCTATTTTTATTCCAAGTATTGTTACTGATCTTATGTCCTGAACATATGTTTGCAGGTTGGGGATTACTTGGATGGATACATTGGCATTATGACTTTACATAGCTCATTTTTCAGCTATTGTAGCATAGAGTTGAGTAAGGTAGAATATATTGATATCTTTTCTTTGCATAGTTTATCTTTGCTTTCAAAATTTTGATTAGTTTTCTATTTGCATTTTCTTTTCATTACTGTTAGCTGATCAATAAATGAATTCTCAGAAGAGGTGGAAAGAAATAGAAGTTTTACACACTAATTTTCCCTTGATTAGATTTTTCAATTTAATTTTGATATGGGAAAAATTTACTTCATCTCATTCTCAATTTTTTCTATGTTCTGGGTAATTTTCATATCACTATTTTTATGCATGGTCACCATGCCAAATCTCTTTGGATCATTTTGTCATTTCACAAGTGGGATATCTTAAATTAGATTACTATTCTACCCCTCTTGTGGTAAGAATCAATATCAATGGTTCCACACTCATATGACTCTCACTTGAAAGATTTTGGCTTGATTGAGATTCTTTTTATAGTGTTGGTCTTGTTATGTCATGCACAATAAATGGAAGTATTGACGATTAAATTCATCCCATCTGAGATCAATCCACTTTGACTCCTTCTAATTTCCTTGGAAACATGTTATATCATGGTTTTGGAGTTATCCAAATGGTTTCTTTCCATTTGAATTTTCTTTGGTAACTTTCAACCAACATGAATTTTCTGCATAAAAATTTTCTTGCATAGTGGGCTTTGTTGATTTTTCATTTCTTTTGAGTTATTTTATTGCATCACTTGTAGTTTTAATTTTTGGGCATTGGCTTCCATTGTCCCATGATATGTTCAATGGGTCTTTTAAGTATGAGTATTCTTTTTACATTATATATTTCTTCACCCAAGATTCCTCTCTTATACAACAATAATAAATATTCTTTCAGACTGACTGGAAACGCGATTTTGACATTCTAGACGACATGGTAATTTAAATATTTTGCTGATATCTTTTTCAGAAAATTGTTTGGGAACCCATCTTTTTATTCCCCAATCCAATGATTGACCAAAGACTTGATCTTAACACTACCAATTCAATGGATTTTCATACCTGATATGTTCTTCAACAATATCTTTTTATCCTTTGGGTTTGCTAATTTCAAGCCACTCATTCTGGTTACATTCTTGGGTAATCTGATGTTTTGTCATGATTGATTATTATCTTCTTATATCAATGTTGAAATAATTCAAGTGCTTGGGAGTTGTGAGTATCTTAATGGAATATTTCAAGGAAACTTCAAAGATTCTAATTTCGAGTTTTCAACATTTGTTTTCATTTTAGCCTCGGTAATAAGTTTTCAATCATATTTTTATAACTAATCTTTGTTGGTGGATTGGTACCTTCAAAAGATGGATGGGATTGAATTCTTATAGTCATGTTTGATTAATTTGATGAATTTTGATTTCAGGAACATGACATTGTGTCCAAAGATCCAAATCTTACAACACTTAAGACACTAAAAGTATGTTGTTGAAGGGAATATTGTGGGAAAACACCTAGTGGTTATCTCTCAAGAAGAAGGCTGTGATATTTGAATGAATGGATAACATATGAATAATTGATGACTGCACTGGACTTTACACAAAGTTTTATGACAACCCATTTAGTTTAATTTTACATTAGCTTAGCATGCTTTGCTTAGGATTAGTTTTAATTTTTAGCCTTTATTCTTCCTTTTTAGTTTTAAATTTTGCTTTAATAAGTCAGTCATTTAAGAGGAGGATTTCTTCCCTAATTGTCTAAGAGATAATCACGCCATTCTCTTTTGTAATTAAGGTTGGGAAATGACTTGTGCGACCAACAACTCAAAATATTTTCTGTTGAAATGAAGGCAACATAAGGAAGTACTAATCTAAACTTGGATGATTAGATTCCTTTGCGACATTTTTGGATTAATAAATCAAGATTTTCACCAACTTAACAACTGATCATAAATGTGTTTTCTCTCATTTGTATATTCCCATTTTGATTTATGATCTAATAGAGGTTTGGAGTCATTTTAACGATTCTTTTGATATCCTCCATAACTGTCAATTTTTCCTCTTTTCCCTATAAAATTGATTACTGGGATCTATGTGAGTAATGATTATATTTTGTAGCAAAGAGAAAATGGCGCTTTGGTGAGAATTCTGAAATGTATCTTCTATCAGAGATTAATTGTTTTCAAATTTCAAAGGAATTTCTCATGGCATGTAATCTTGATAGCTTATGGGCTTGTGGATATTTCACGAAATTGGTTTTTGAAAATCTTCTTTGATTGAGAAACTACATTAACCCATGTTGCTTGATTCATGGAAACTTGTTTTGTTGCACTGCATGAAAGAAATTGTATGTGATAGCTGGATTGAAGAATTGTGTTGCAAATATTTTTACATCGATCATAAATTCTTGTAATTTTCTTTGTTTTTCATTTCAGATCATAAACTCTGGGATATATATATATGTATTCTGTTGGGCTTGATATCGAATAGTTACCATTTATTGAATGGTTATTGCCCTTGGCCTATTTTTTGAGTTTTCACTGAAAATGTTCTCGTTGTTGCTGCAACAGATTTGTTGCTTGCTGCTGGATTTTCTTCTTATTTTTCAGGCAATTTTCTTTCCTTTTTGATGACTGATAGTTTAACTTTAGATTCCTTTTAGTTTGATTTTCTTTTTCATGAATTCGACTTTAGATTTCAGTCATGCTTTCTGATTGTACATAGTGATTCCATTTTTTGATTTGAATGATGGTATTTCCATGAGATGATTTGACTCTTAGTCTGCCTTGAGGGTTACTCTTTAAAATTTGAGTGGGGGATTGGTCCAATTCTAGTCACATGATGAATAATTTTTTTACAAGTCATAGGATGCATGGGATGTTCTATTTGATTAAACATTCATGAAGTTCTCAGCTATAGGTATGGACTGATAGTTATGGAGGAATGTATGTGCCTGCTGAGTATACCATGATAATCCATAAGTATAGGAAAGTGTCTATCTATCTTTTTCTTTGAGCTACATTCACTTCACATTAATATAATGGCCAATACTATGATGGTTTTTGGGGAAACCCATGGGTTAAAATAAATGCATGACATCTACTCATCAAATCAAATAAAATCTCGTATCACCCCGCTTCCTTCACCCTATGTGCATATGCATATCTATATCTAAATCTAAAAGGATGAGCTTTTTCTGAAATAAAAAAGGAAGTTGAAAGCATTATCAATAGTGTGGGAAGTACAAGTAAACCTGTTGGGGCTATGGATGCTTGCTAGAAGTGGGGCTATGCTTGTATGGTACTGAGGAAACTTCGTTGGGGCTATGGACGCTCACTGGTAGCGAAGAAATGTTGGGAAAAGGGAGATGAGGAACACACTTATGTAGATATTTGCTTGTTATAAAAGTGAAAACCCATGGTTGAACCAAAGCTAATCTGAAGTGTGCAACCAATAAAATAATTTATCTTATTAATTGGTTCTTTGAAAAGGGTGTGTTAGATTTCAAGTACTAGAAAGGTTGGGTTATATCTTTTAGAATTTTGGTGACATTGTGGTACCCATGACTATTGGAAAATTGTTTGCAGTTTGTTGAACTTATCTTTAAAACTCAAATATGAATTACATGCCCTAGATTTATATTAACATAAATAACTAGTTGTTCCAGTGTGTCACCATTTGTTGTGACCAAAACAACCCCCCTTTACTTTTTCTTGTAAAAGAGAAAGGAAAGGGATCTCCTACTAAAATTTCAATCATATTGCCTAATCCTCTACCGCTTGAGTCTAATGTTATCCCTTTTCCTACTTTGAGGGAGTTGGGGGTTTTATCTTTATGGATGATTGTCTTTTATGGGTGCTGATTATTCCTCTCGATTTGATGATTTCAAATGTCTTTATGATGCTTATTGAACTGTTATATTTGTTGACATTTGTATGATGGACTTGACACACTCTCTTCAAACCTTTTTCTAATTCTGAAGTGCTTGATGATCCTATGTAGATGCATGGATTGATGTTTTATTGCATTTCTTGGATGACGTTGTGAATGATTATTTGATAAATGACTAATTCAAATTCTACATCCTCTTGCTAACATGTTATGTTTCGTGACTTCATACTTATGCTCTTGCATATAGATCCTAATCTTCTGTTTCGAATTAACATATGTAGTTATAAGACACTCATCTACAGTCACCACGCTATTGTTCAATAAACCTAACACTCTCTTATAAGTTGGTTTAAACGCAGGGAATATGTTGTTTATTGTATGGGCTAGACTTCTTTTGATTGCATGGCTGATCTCATTCTTTTGTTTTGAAGGAGTAGGTTTGCAAAGCCACTTTGTTCACATGAGCACTCCAGCCTTGAGATGCCTGTGGGGGAATTTGTTGATTCTTTTCTAGAACCTTGACTTTGATCCTTATCGAGCTTCCATTTTTCTTGTTTCCTTGAGGTCTTGAGCTTCCAAGGCTATTGGATCCACCTTTCCTACATATCTGTCCCCAAGCCTCTTCACATTGATCTCTACCCGATTGTTCTTTTGGCCTTCCCTCTCTTTCAAAACCTAGGCCCAAGGCCTATTTGGTTTTCTCTTTCTTTTCTTATATTATTTCCTCTAACCAAATCTCATAGTTGGATTCTACCCGTCGAGAGATTTCCAACGACTGTAACCATTCTTAAATCCAAGTTCCATATTGAAAGTTATAGAATCCCAAAGTTTCCTAAGTATTCAATCACCTTTCCACCTCACTACCATGTGGAATTCACATGGTTCCCTCTCACTTATGCCATACTACATGGTACTGACGTGGTGTTGATGTGGCACCCATTACTTGTCCTCATCTTCATCGAGATCTACCTGCTTCATGTCCTCCCAGTCCTTCGATCACATTCCCTGATGATGANATTCACATGGTTCCCTCTCACTTATGCCATACTACATGGTACTGACGTGGTGTTGATGTGGCACCCATTACTTGTCCTCATCTTCATCGAGATCTACCTGCTTCATGTCCTCCCAGTCCTTCGATCACATTCCCTGATGATGACATCGTCTCGATTTCTCATTGACGGGGCCTCCTTCTCCCTAGCATTTGGACGCTCCTGACTCCATCTTCGACGACGATACCCTCCTCTGATAGATCCAATGACTCTCAACAGTCAAAGATCAACGGTCCCTATCTCCTTGACAACTCGAGTTAGCTGACAATCAACCACCGCCAACCTCGCTCAAATTTCATGCTGGCATCATCAGACACGTGACACAGCCATGACCTCCCACCCGTCCTCATTTTTCGTTGGCGATCCCACATCGTCGACAATCCCTCATCGTCGACACTCCTTCCAACCTTGCTTCCACTCTCTAGACCTCCGATTGCCATCTTTCGACGACGACCGCACTCTGACGAATGACCGAGACTTTTGGTAGACCCGACGACTAACATTACCTTGGAGCTTCACCCAGTCAAATCAAGGAGCATGGAACCTCGACCTGCTTATTTTCGGTCCTAATTTCCCCTAATTTATATTTATTTTATCTAGTTTTATTTTATTTATTTTTTGTAAATATTTCTATAAATATTTGATTTTGTATATTTGTTTTATTTTCTTTATATATATATATATATATATAATTTTATTTTAATTTTTTTCAATTTATTTTTTTGTTATTTTGTAAATATTTTTATCTATATTTTATTCTTTTCATGTATATTATTTTATTTTATTTTAATTAATTTTATTATTTTTTGATTCAAATTTGCTAATGTGTACATGTTTTTAATCTTTTTACTTTTTGCCTTTTACTCTTATTTTTTAGGCGTCCCTATAATATAGGGATTTCCTAGAAAATAGGAATTCCCTATATTATAGGGATTTCTTGAAATGTTTTGTTTAACTTGTTTTTCAAATTCCCATTAATCTCCAAATGCTTTGAAAAATATCTTATGGAATGATTAAAAAAAAGCCTGAAAAAGGGGGTTATTCTAATGTTTTAGGTTTTAGGAGTATTATGTGACCTCTCCACTCCGATGAGCTATGGCAAGCTCACGTAACTCCATCCACTCCGACTATCTGACCTTGAAAGTCTTCTCAGCACGTATTCCCATGGGGTGTGTTATATTATATTATTTTTGGCTTTATTTTTATTTATTTTTGTTTTGTTTGTTTTATTTTGTGTTAATTTAATTTCTTATTTAATTTAATTTAATTAATTTATTATTTTTTAATTTTAATTTTTTTTTGTTTTTTTAACATTTTTCATTTTATTAATTTTATTTTCTATTTTTTATTATTATTTAATCTCATTTTTTAATTTCATGTATTAATAGTCTCTCGTAGAATAATTAGACAAGCAACATGGATTATCCTAATGGTTAAAAACATATGTTTTTTCGAGGTCGTGAGTTCAAGTCCAGTGGGGGTAGGATAATTGTTTTTTATTTTATTGGTTTTAACCTTGGTAGTTTTTATTTTTCGTTAGTGGGGTGTAATTAGTTTAATTTTCTTTAAACCTTTTACATGAGATTAGGGTAGTTATTTTTTGTTAATAATTGTTAATAAATGTAAAATGATGTAAAATTTTTTGTTAGTTTTTATTTTAATTCCATTTTTTGATTTGATTTGATTTTTAATTATTCTTCTAATGTTTAAAAATAAAAATAAAAATAAAAAGGGAAAGTTAGAGAAGATTATGTTGCAAGTCGTGGGTTCCATGCTCCTTGGGTGCTGAATCAAAATATCCATAGGGGTTAAGCCATCTCATCGCTAAATGTTGATCTCTTATTCATCTGGAATTTTTATTTTGTAGGCTCAAGAATCAATGGTCTAGATTAACCCACGAGCTTGATCAATGGCTGTTGAGTGATGATTTTTAAACAACCATAACTTTTGCTACATGTGTCAGAATGAGGCCCGTGATACCTCATTGGAAATGTGTGAGATAGAGGAATGTAGTGGTACAAGTCTCCAAGCCCAACAACTGACATAAGACATCAAAAAATGCAAAGAAACAACAAACCATGGATTTGGGGGGAAAATTGCTCATACCAACTTCAAGAAGTCATATCTGGAGCTATGTGCGACGAAATCAGGCCCATGAGGGTTCAATGGAAATTTGGAGCAGAGAAGAACATGTTGGAATAGTAATATCTTGTAGATTGAGTCTAGAAGATGTCCAAAAATTCAAAACACAGACATAACCCAAATCTGATTGAAGAACCGACTATGTAGACTTCAAGAAGTCATATCTTGAGATACAGGAAACGAATCGAGCTAGCAATAGCTCAACAGAAAGATGAAATAGAGGAGAAGAAGATGGAAGAATCTTAATCAACAGGAAGAAGCCAGAAATTCCCAGAAACATTCAAGGAACAAAAGAAAACGCAAATAGATAGAGTCAATGATCGTTTTTTAAAACAAATATCATTTGTAAATCGTCTGAAGGAGAAAATGATGACTCATGAGTTTGTTAAGTTTCTCTTTGTAACAATCATATGTCCATTAGGAAAATGAAACGAATAGTGAGGAGGACTGAAGAGTCTCTCTCTTGTCTTATAAAAGAGAACTCATAGCATAGAGATTGGAATTTTTCCCTTTGCAACAAAATATGGTACTTCTACTTCCGAGTAATAAAGAGCAGGAGCCATTTTGAAGTCATAACTATTTTCAAATGCTTGTGGGACTATTCTACACTTGTATTTGTGGTTTAAGTTTTCTTGGTATTGACTATGTGAACTATTTCGATGCTTAATATTCAGGACTCTTATGCTGTTGTGATTTCTTTTGAGTGCAGGGATGATGTTACAGATTTCCTTTGCAACTATTTGGGAGGATTTCTGTAGTATTATTGCCATAACATTTTGTTGGCTGTCATGAACTATTTTTGCTGTCAAAGTATCATTTTAAGCTGTGCTGATCTTCTAGTTTTTCTCCCATGATAGATTAGAATTAGTTAGAGTTAAATTAGTTTATTTTTAGTTAATTTAGCCTTAGTATTATTTAGAACCCTTTGGGGGGTAGTTTGCTGTCTTTTCCATTTATTTCTTTAAATTCTTAGAGGCATCGAGGCCCATATACTCTAGAGAAACGCTACTCCAAATGAGATTAGGTCTGATTGGGACATGCCATCAGGTGTTCTCCCTCTTCTGCTTGATAGGTCATTCAGACATGTCAACAAAATGCTGATAGAAGGAGGGCCAGATGACAAGCTGAGCCCGTGGAGGCATTCTTGTTAATTTTTCTTTTAATTTGCTAATGGCTCCATCCCATATTATGGAGGTGTTTTTCTGGTACTGTACCTCTCAAACCTCCTAGAAATATTTTACATTTCTTGTCGCAACTTAAATTTGATGGCGAGAATGAAATATCTACATCTGAACATGCTTTCCATTTCTGAAAATTTTGTTGTTCTCACAATACTAGTGATACAAATACCATTTACAAGTTATTAACTCTCACTTTTTCAGGCCGGGTCAAGAGCTAGTGCGAGACCTTTCCGGGTGCCTCTATTGACACATGGGAACAATTTATGTGTGAATTTTCGCATGCTTTTGAGAACTATGATTATGATAATTTATGTGCAAAAATTTCAGAGCTTAAGAAGAATGCAGATGAATCTCTTGTAGATTTTATTATCAGATTTGCTCATCTTTGCTATAGGTTTCCTTTGGATGATAGGCCCTCTAACAATGATTTGATTTGATTTTTATTTTCTCTTTCTCATGAAATAGACTAGCTAGTGGATGAAGAATCTAAATCATGTTTTAATGTCCCTTTACACGCTGATTTGGATTTAAATGAAAATATTGCATATGCTAATGGTTTAGTCAAACTCCATATGTCCAAATCTTTCTTTACTATGGGGGATATAGACCATATAGAAAATTATTTTTCGGAAGAGACATATGTATCCTCTCACCACTCCACTCCCCCTTTCTTTCCTTGTGACGAAAAAAAGACCTCTTGTGTTGTAAATTCGAGTTCAATTTTTTCTGTAGTTGACCAAGAGGAGGGTTTTCTTGTTGATAATGGAGCACTTCGGGTCACACTGATGGTTATGTCAGGTTCTCATTATCCTATCTCATCTATTCCAGCACAACGAATGGAGGAGGTAGATACAAAGAAAAACTTGAAAGCTGATCATTTTGTTAATAAAGAAAATATGGACACACTTAACATGATACCTACCTCACCATTGGATAAAGTGGAATTAATTCATGTTGATTTGGATTGTATCGTTGTTACACATTCTAATTGTATGACTAACATAGAGTAGGATTGTTTTCCTATTATGGATGGATCATTTATTGAAACTTCTGGTTCTAACAATTATTGTGATTTGCTCCCCTCTTCCAACCATCGATATGTTTTGGAATACATTTCAAATTCTCAAATGTGAGGGAGCACAAAAAACACGTTGATCTCTTCACTTCCAGAGAAGAAATAAGCATACAAGACACACCTCTTTTATCACAACAATCCACCTTTTGCTTGGATGATGAAGACCATGTTGAGGAAGAACGTATTGGTTGTGAAAACATGCCTAGTGTGGAGCCTGTCCATTGACAATCAATCGCCCATGCTATTAATGAGGAGGAACTACCATTTAGGGAGTCACTTTCTGAAAATACCTCTTGTTTAAGAGAGGCTTTTAATTCTCTTAATTCTTCCACTTATTTTTGTTTGTACCTCGATCTCTTTAATGGTTTGACTTTGCAGGGAGATACTCATGTTCATACTCAAATAAACCCAATGGGGTCGACCCCTTTTGAAGTACTTGATGTGGGAAATGTACATATGGAAGATAGAGAGGATAAGGTCTCTTCCCATGAACTAATCACAACTATGCCTTATCAACCTTTCTCATGGGATGAAGGAAGCACTATAGCAGATGTGTATCAGACCATGTCTTCTTTTTCTTCAACTTCATTTCTGACCAATAGTGAATCTTCTTATTCAAGTATCTCTTTATTGGATATTTTTGATATTAGTGGATCTCACCATTGTCTTGAAATTATCTCTTATACCATGGTGGATGCTAGTCTATGTAAATCACTTGTCTCCACTAATTTGTCTCAAGTTGATGGTTACTTGAAGTATGAGTCTAGGGAGGCTTGCGAAGATAATGAGACACTTCAGTCTACATTGATGGTTATGCTAGACCCTCATTCTTTTTATTTGTCTTTAGGGATAAACAACTTTATTAGCATGAAGATCATCTCACCGAGCACACTTCACATGAATTCTATGAACGGTTCTCATCTGGTATGCTACTTTCCATTGAACTCCTTATATCAATTCTATGGTAGTAATGGTACATTTTATGATATAATTGAAGCATGGTTGGAGAGATCTTACTTGGACAAATTTCCCATGAATTCTCACAATAGAATTTTTAGTATGGTGAATAGAGTTTTTGGTGTTTCAATTCTTCTTACTTTTAATATATTTTTATTCCAAGTGCTGTTATTGATCTTATGTCCTGAACATATGTTTGCAGGCTTGGGATTGCTTGGATGGCTACATTGGCATTATGACTTTACATAGCTCATTTTTCAGGCATTGTAGCGTAGAGTAGGAGTAGGGTAGAATAGATTAATATATTTTCTTTGTATAGTTTATCTTTGCTTTCAATTTTTTGATTAGTTTTCTATTTGCATTCTCTTTTCATTACTGTTGGTTGATCAACAAATGAATTCTCAGAAGAGGTGGAAATAAATAGAAGTTTTACACACTAATTTTCCCTTGATTAGATTTTTCAATTTAATTTTGATATGGGAAAAATTTACTTCATTTCATTCTCAAAATTTTCTATGTGCTGGGTCATTTTCAAATCACTATTTTTATGCATGGTCACCATGCCAAATATCTTTTGAGAATTTTGTCAATCACAAGTTGGATATCTTAAATTAGATTACTATTCTACCCCTCTTGTGGTAATAATCAACATCAATGGTTCCACACTCATATGACTCTCACTTGGAAGATTTTGGCTCAAGATTGAGATTATTTTTCTAGTGTTGGTCTTGCTATCTCATGCACAGTAAATGGAAATACTGACGATTAAATTCATCCCATCTCAGATCAATCCACTTCGACCCCTCCTAATTTCCTTGGAAAAATATTTTATCATGGTTTTGGAGTTATCCAAATGGTTTCTTTTCATTTGAATTTTCTTTGATCACTTTTAGCCAACATGAATTTTCTGCATAAACCTTTTCTTACATAATGGGCTTTGTTGATTTTTCATTTCTTTTGAGTTATTTTATTGCATCACTTGTAGTTTTAATTTTTGGGAATTGGCTGCCATTGTCCCATGCTTTGTTCAATGGGCATTTTAAGTACGATACTGCTTTTTACGTTATAATTTTATTCACCCAAGCTTCCTCTCTTATAAAACAACAAGATATATTGTTTTAGGATGTCTGGAAACAAGCTTTTGATATTCTGGATGACATGGTAATTTAAATATTTTGCTGATATCTTTTTCAAAAAATTGCTTGGGAACCCATATTTTTATTCCCCAATCCAATGATTGACCAAAGACTTGATCTTACCACTACCAATTCAATGGATTTTCATTTCTGATATGTCAACAATATCTTTTTATCCTTTGGGTTTGCTAATTTCAAGCCACTCATTCTGGTTACATTCTTGGGTAATCTAATGTTTTGTCATGACCGAGTACTATCTTCTTATCTCAATGTTGAAATCATTCAAGTGCTTGAGAGTTGTGAGTATCTTAATGAAATATGTCAAGGCGACTTCTAAGATTCTAATTTTGAGTTTTCAACATTTGTTTTCATTTTAGCCATGATAATAAGTTCTCAATCAGATTTTTATAACTAATGTTTGTTGGTGGATTGGTACCTTCAAATTAAGATGGATGAGATTGACGTCTTATAGTCATGTTTGCTTAATTTGATTAATTTTGATTTCAATAACATGACATTATGTCCAGAGATCCAAATCTTACAACAATCAAGACACTAAAAGTATGTTGTTGAAGGGAATATTGTGGGAAAACTCCTAGTGCTTATCTCTCAAGAAGAAGGCTACGATATTTGACTGAATGGATAACAAATGAATACCTGATGACTGCACTGGCCTTTACAATTTTTTTTATGACAACCCATTTAGTTTAATTTTACATTAGCTTAACATTCTTTGCTTAGGATTAGTTTTAATTTTCGGCCTTTAGTTTTCTTTTTTAGTTTTAAATTTCTCTTTAATAAGTCAGTCATTTAAGACGAGGATTTCTTCCCTAATTGGCTAAGAGATAATCACACCATTCTCTTTTTTAATGTAGGTTGGGAAATGGCTTCTGAGACCAACATCTCAAAATCGTTTCTCTTGAAATGAAGGAAACATAAGGAAGTGTTAATCTAAACTTGGATGATTAGATTCCTTTGTGACATTTTTGGATTAATAACTCAAGATTGTCACCAACTTAACAGGTGATGAGAAATGTATTTTTGTGTCATTTATACATTCCCATTGTGATTTATGATCTAATAGAGGTTTCGAGTCATTTTAACGATTCTTTTGATAACCTCCATAACTGTCAATTTTTCCTCTTTTCCCTATCAAATTGAATTACTGAGATCTATGTGAGTAATGCTCATCTTTTGTAGCAAAGAGAAAATGGCACTTTGGTGAGAAATATGAAATGTATCTTCTGTTGGAGATTAATTATTTTCAAATTTCAAAGGAATTTCTTATGGCATGCAATCTTGAGAGCTTATGGGTTTGTGGATATTTCACGAAATCGGTTTTTTAAAATCTGTTTTGATTGAGAAGCTACATTAACCCATGTTGCTTGATTCCTAGAAACTTGTTTTGTTGCACTAAATGAAAGAACTTGTATGTGATAACTAGATTGAACAATTGTGTTACAAATATTTTTACACCGATCATCAATTCTTTTAATTTCCTTTGTTTTTCATTTCAGATAAGAAACTTTGGGAATTTTTTCTGTTGGGCTTGATATCGAATGGTTACCATTTATTGACTGGTTATTTCCCCTAGCTTATTTTTCAAATTTTCACTGAAAATACCCTCATTGTTGCTGCAACAAATTTGTTGCTTGCTATTGGATTTTCTTCTTATTTTTCAGTGAATTTTCTTTCTTTTTTGATAACTAACAATTTAGCCTTAGATTCCTTTTAGTTTGATTTTCTTTTTCATGAATTCAACTTCAGATTTCAGTCACGCTTTCTTATTGTACGCAGTGCTTTCGTCTTTTGATTTGAATGTAGGTATTTCCCTAACATAATTTGACTCTCATTCTACCTTGAGGGTTTCTCTTTAAAATTTGAGTGGGGGGTTGGTTCAATTCTGGTCACATGTTGAAGATTTTTTTTACAAGTCATAGGATGCATGGACCGTTCTATCTAATTTAACATTCATGAATTTGTCGGCTATAGGTATGGAATGATAGTTATGGAGGAACGTATGTTCCTGCTGAATGTACCATGATAACCCATAAGTATAGGAAAGTGTCTATCTACCATTTTCTTTGAGTTCCATTCACTTCACATTAATATAATGGCCAATACTATGATGGTTTTTAGAGAAACCTGTGGGTTAAACTAAATGCATGACATCTACTCAGCAAATCAAAGAAACTATTGTATCACCGCACTTCCTTCACCCTATGTGCATATGCATATCTATATATAAATATAACAGGGTGATATTTTTTTGAAATAAAAAAGGAAGTTGAAAGCACTATCAATAGTGTGGGAAGTACAAATAAACCTGTCGAGGCTATGGACGCCTATTGACAGAGGGGCTATGCTTGTATGGTACCGAGGAAACTTCGTCGGGGCTATGGATGCTCCCTGGAAGCAAATCAATGATGGGAAAAAAGAGATGAGGAACACACTTAAGTAGATGTTTGTTTGTTATAAAAGTGAAAACCCATGGTTGAACCAAAGTTAATCTGAAGTGTGCAACCAATAAAAGAATTTATCTTATTAATTGGCTCTTTGAAAAGGGTGTGTTAGATTTCAAGTACTAGAAAGGTTGGGTTATATCTTTTAGAATTTTGGTGACATTGTGGTACCCATGACTATTGGAAAATTGTCTGTAGTTTGTTGAACTTATCTTTAAAACTCAGATATGAAGTACATGCCCTAGATTTCTATTAACAAATATAATTGGTTCTTCTAGTGTGTCGCCATTTGTTGTGTCGCAACAACCTCCCTTTACTTTTTATTGTAAAAGAGAAAGGAAAGGGACCCCCTACTAAAATTTCTATCCTATTGCCTAATCCTCTACCACTTGAGCCTAATGCTATCCCTTTTCCTACTTTGAGGGAGTTGGGGGTTTTATCTTGATGGATGATTGTTTTTTATGGGTGTTGATTATTCCTCTCGATCTGATGATTTCAAATGTTTCATAATGCTTATTGGACTGTTATATTTGTTGACATTTGTATGATGGACTTGACATGCTCTCTTTAGACCTTTTGCTAATTCTGAAGTGCTTGATGATCCTATGTGGCTGCACGACTATATGTTCTATTGCATGTCTTGGATGAGGTTGTGGTTGATTATTTGCTGATTGACTAATTCAAATTCTACATCCTCTTGCTAACATGTTATGTTTCGTGAATTCATACTTATTCTCTCACATACAGATCCTACTCTTCTGTTTTGAATTAACATATGTAGTCTTAAGACACTCATCTACAGTCACCACATTATTGTTCAATAAACCTAAAACTCTCTTATAAGTTGGTTTAAATGAAGAGAATATGTTGTTTATTGTATGGGATAGTCTTCTTTTGATTGCATGGATGATTTCATTCTTTTATTTTGCAGTGGCAGGTTTGCAGAGCCACTTTGTTCGCATGAGCACTCCAACCTTGAGACGCCTGTGTGGGAATTTGTTGATCCTTTTCTAGAACTTTGACTTTGATCCTTACCGATCTTCCCCTTTTCCTCGAGGTCTTGAGCTTCCAAGGCTATTGGATCCACCTTTCCTACAAACCTGTCCCCAAGCCTCTTCGGATTGATCTCTATTGGATTCTTTTTTTGTCCTTCCCTCTCTTCCGAAACCTAGACCGAAGGCCTATTGAGTTTTCTCCTTCTTTTCTTCTATTATTTCCTCTAACCAAATATCATAGTTGGATTCTTCCCATCAAGATATTTTCAACGACTGTAACCATGCTTAAATCCGAGTTTCGAATTGAAAGTTATGGCATCCCAAAGTTTCCTAAGTCTTCAATCACCTTTCCACCTCACTGCCACTTGGAATTCATGCGGTTCCCTCTCACTTGTGCCATCCTACGTGGTACTGATGTGGTGCGGATGTGGCACCCATTACCTGTCCTCATCGTTGTCAAGATCTACCTTCTTCATGTCCTCCCAATCCTCTGATCGCATTCCCCGACGACGATGTCATCAGGCTTTATCGTTGATGGGGCCTCCTTCTCCTTAGCACTTGGGTGCTCATGACTCGATCTCTAATTATGGCACCCTCCTCTGATAGATCCAATGACTCTTAGCAGCTGAAGATCAACAGTCCCTATCTCCTTGACGACTAGAATTAGCTGACAGTCAACCACCCCAGCCTCGCTCAACTTCCATGCTGGCATCATCAGACATGTGGCACTGCCACAACCTCTCACCCATCCTCCTTTTTTGTTGGCGATCCCACATCGTCGATGATTCTCTAACTTAGGGATCCCACATCATCGACGATCCATCTTTGTCGACACTCCTTCCAACCTTACTCCCACTCTCTAGACCTGTGATTGCCATCTTTCGACGACGACCCCACTCTGACAAATGACCGAGACTTCTGGTAGACCCGACGACTAACATCACCTTGGAGCTTCTCCCAGTCAAACCGAGGAGCATGGAACCTCGACCTGCTTATTTTTGGTCCTAATTTTCCCTAATTTGTATTTATTTTGTCTAGTTTTATTTTATTTATTTTTTGTAAACATTTATATAAATGTTTGATTTTGATTTTGTATATTTGTTTAATTTTCTTTATTTTTATTTTTTGTTATTTTGTAAATATATTTATTTTTATTTTATTCGTTTCATGCATATTATTTTATTTATTTTTAATTAATTTCATTATTTTTTATTCAAATTTCCTAATGTGTACATATTTTTAATCTTTTTACTTTTTTCCTTTTACTCCTATTTTTTT
>SNQJ01S0003466.1:136833-178980 GCA_010110895.2 Picea sitchensis
ATTATAAAATGTGAAGAAACAACATACCACAGGTTTGGAGGGAAAATTGCTCATACCAACTTCAAGAAGTCATATCTGGAGCTACGGGCGATGAAATCAGGCCCATGAGGGCTGGTTGGAAAGATGGATAAGTGAGGAAAATTCTAGGATAGTAAGCTCTATCATATTGAGACGAGAAGAGTTTAAAAATTCAAAACATAGACAAAACTCAAATCTGATTGAAGAACCGACTATGCAGACTTCAAGAAGTCATATCTTGAGTTGCGGGCAATGAAATTGAGCCAACAATAGCTCAACGAAAAGATGAAATAGAGGAGAAGAATTGGGAATAATATTAATCAACAGGAAGAAGCCATAAATGCCCATAAACGTTCAAGTAACAAAAGATAACGCAAATAGACAGAGTCAATGATTGTTTTTTAAAATGAATATCATTTGTAAAGTGTCTGAAGGCGAAAATGACAACTCATGAGCATGTTCAGTTTCTCTTTGTAAGACTCATATGTCCATTTTCAAAATGAGAGAAAAGAAACGGAAGAAAAATGAAACGAACAATGAGGAGGACTAAAGAGTCTCTCTCTTGTCTTATAAAAGATAACCCATAGCATAGAGATTGGAATTTTTCCGTTTGTAACAAAAGATGGTACTTTTACTTCTAAGTAATACAGATTAGTAGCCATTTTTAAGTCATAATTTTTTGCACATGCTTGTGGGACTATTCTACACTTGCATTTGTGGTTTAAATTTTATGGGTATTGACTATGTGAACTATTTTTGTGCTTAGTATTCAAGAATTTTATGTTGTTGTGATTTCTTTGGAGTACAGGGATGATGTTACAGATTTCCTTTGTAACTATTTGGGAGGATTTCTGTTGTATTATTGTCATAACATATTATTGGTTGTCATGAACTGTTTCTATTGTCAAAGTATTATTTTAAGTTGTGCTCATCTTCTTGTTTTACTCCCAAGATAGATTAGAATTAGCTAGATTTAAATTAGTTTCTTTTTAGTTAATTTAGAATTAGGATTATTTAGAACCCTTTTGGGAGGCAGTCTGTTGTCTTTCCCATTTATTTATTTTAATTCAGAGCGATAACGAGGCCCATATCCTCGCAGGAAACACTACTCCAAACAAGAGTAGGTTTGATTGGGACCTAGGATCATGTGTTCTTCCTCTTTTTCTTGACAGGTCATTCAAATCCATCAACATAGAGCACCATTCCCAAAATAAGTGAGTAGCTCGAGAAGTCCCTCTAGTATAAATTATGTGGAAACAATTTCAACCATTATGTACCTTAATCGATTCATGAATCCTTTTCTACTGATTAACCAATGCACTAGAGTACACATCATAATTTCCAAGTGAGAATGATTATGCTGGGAGATTCCACCCACACTCTTCACCAAAGTCCCTAACCTCAGTGTGGGTTTGCATGCTTCGTAATGGAATTTGCTTGTACTCAATCAATGCCACCTCCTGATCCCATGTTGAAGAATTAACACAATCATATTGACCTTCTCCCTCATTGACAAGTGAGAAATATTGATGAGATCCATGTCTATTTCCTCTCTCAGCCTTCACATCGAACTATAGCCAGTGACCAACCACCCCATCCGGGGGAAATCAAGTGGTTTGTTACCCAAATGTGTGGATAGGGATTGGTGGTTTGCATTAGAACACAATTGTAGATCAAAACATGTTTTTGAGAAAAAAACATTGTTATCATACCAAGCAAGGAATGAAATTAGGGTGATGGAAACAAAAAGTGAGATGCATATATTCTATTTCAACATTAGGTTGTGGACGTTTTATTACGGATTATACTATGCTATTTATTAATTATTTGATGATTTCAATTTTAAATTATGATGTTGGAAAAATAAATTAAACACCCCCAAGGATGACACCTTAAAGACAAAGAAAATTAATGAAATTATTTAATAACTTGATTGTTATTGGGCTTTCCAAGTCCATCCTCTGATTTGTAGGGTCAGCGTTGTTCGTTGTTCTTTTTCTAAAGAGCGATCACTATTTGCATGTCTTCTATGCACCAGATAGAAGCACAAATAACATGGTAGAGTTTATTACTTTGTGTACTTTACTAGAGGAAGCTACTCAAAGGAGTAAAGAAGCTGCAGATCCTCGGTGATTCCAAACATGTAATTGATTGGGCTCTGAAAAAGGCAACGATGATAGATGTAAGGCTCACACCTTTTCTTAGAGATATCTCAAGTGTCCTACAATCCTTCGACTGACATTCTTTCTACCATATTTATTAGGAGCTAAATGTAAATGCATATGCGCTCTCCAAATAGGATCTGAAAAAGGCAGTGGTGACAGATGTAAGGCTCACACATTTTCTTAGATATATCTTAAGTGTCCTGCAACCCTCTGACTAGATTTATTTCTGCCATATTTATCGGGAGCTAAATGGAAAAGAAGATGTGTTGTCCAAAGAGTCTTTGTCCCTGCCTATGGGAGCTATGGGAGCTATGGGTTTCTATGAGTTTATCGATAATGAAGAGAAAAAATCTATGGAGTTTCAATTTTAGTTCCAGATTAGCAGTTTTTTGGTATAGAGGGACAACATGTGAAGTTTTCAATATGAAAGTCTTGTTGTTTTTGTTTTTTGTAATCCATGTTGTAACTACAGTCTATGTTTAGCTTTAGACAATTACCAGATCAAACCATTTTTTGTAGTAAAGGAGCAAAATGAGTTTTATGATTGTCGTTTGATTTCGATGGACTAACAACATGCATATTCATCACTAATGAATATAATTTTTTTTTTCTCTCAAAAAAAAATTGATTGTTATTGTAATTAGTTATTAATTTATTTATAATCATTCCTACTTGAGAATTTTTCACAATAAACACATGATATAAACCCAATTTTTTACAATTCTTAATCACAATTTATAAAAAAAATAATGTCATCTATTATTGTTTTATTGTGAAGCATTGCTCTTTATTATTCATTATGTAAATTTTAATTTAAATATAGGGTCTAATCATTATTTCTAACTAATACACAAACATTAATATATATATATATATATAATGACATTGATAAAGAGAAAAATAATATATTGAAAGGTAACGTGTGAGAAAAATGAGGGCCTACAATGATTGAAACATAATATAAATGCAGGCTTGTGGAAAATATTTTGAAGAAATGATCTAAAAGTTGTTATCAAAGACACTATTTCCCTTATCATAGTAATTAGTACAATTATGTTATTTTGAAAATTTAAAACTCATTATCCAGTCTTGATTAGGACATATTTAGTTGTAAGTGGAATCTTTTATATATCAATTGTTTGGTAGAAGGTTACACTTATTTTAAAACGCTACATTGGATGCAATCATTGCAACTATTCACATTCTATGAGCATCTAGTGTGGGAGTGGAAGAATAAATAGTGACAACGTTTGCCCAACAAACCCAAAACCAATGATAGAATTAACACAACAAAAGTTTCCCAACAAATCATCCTAATTAAAAAATAAAATCACAATTAACATTAATGTGAACATTCGTAATTAATACACATATTTGTAAATGCAAAGTTGCCTGGAAAATGATTTCAATTTTAGTTGTGATTGATTATATTAAAATTTCATGTATTAAAAGTGCAATGCTATATATACAAATTTAATACTAAGTGTGATTGATTAAAATTGATAAATTACGATTTGATGTTAATTTAAAGACAAACATTTATATTAGCAATAAAAATTCCATAATATCAATCTAACATCAATAATGTGGATCAACATCCATAACAACATCAAACTACATGAATCAAACATATATGTGATAAAACCATATTGATACCTCTAAAATATAAATGCACTATTAAAAAATCAATATACATATCCATCAACCTTTGAATATCACTAGAGCTAGCACTGAGGACATGAATTGTAACATCCCCACTATAATCCCCAGTTTAATTAATGCATAACGTAGATATGATTATGGCTATGGCCAAGCGATGTAATATGCGAATTGTATTTTCTGATTTTAATAAATATAATGTGACACCAGTCGTTGGGACTACGAATATAGATGGGGGGTGATTTATCCACAAGAGAGGGGAATGTCTAGGAGTGTTTAAGAGGAGCCCAATGAAGAAATTAGTTGTGGGTATTAATACAAGCCCATATTTCTGAATTTTATTAACATTGGGACAACCTTCTATTTATGGTTGAATGTATGAGAGCCCAATCATTGAATACCTGTGAGGGCGTGGGTGTAGAAGTTACATACCATAGTTATTGGAAACATGGGGCTGCAGTACAATCAACATTGGGCTGAGAGAGAAGTCAACCGTCTTTGGAAGGTAGAGGAAAATTCATATGGGGGAGAACATGCAGTTTTTTCACATGGAGTTTTTACATGAACAACAAACATGGAGCATAGAAAAAGAGCATTGGAGCTAGACCAAGAAGGCTGAGAAAATTCTGGATCATGCTGGAACATTTTTGGAGTGTTCTGGAACTGAAGATTAAAGAGCTAGGTTGTCACTCCTGAAGAGTGAACCCATGTGTGAGTGGCACTGTAACAACAAGTGTTGTTGTTATTTTCATGGCAGTAAGTTCCCTTGAGTTCCTAACAACGATATTCCTGGTTACCTGTTCTAGAGAGACCTTGATAAAAAAATGGGATGCTCAATGGATTGAGAGCAGTGAAGGGGTACACTCCTTGGGTCGGGTAGGTCAAGAGGAAGAGAGATGAAGGAAGTTCAGGATAACTGTAAGAGAATACCAGTGGGTTGTGGGATTTTGAGCTGTGAGTGGACTGTGAGAGGCACCCTTCACTTTTGGATACCTAGCCCCAACTTGAGGGTGACTACCTGTTGAGATTTGGAACAACAAGTCTATGGTTGGGTGGAACGTCCTTTCCAAGCAACTAGTTGCACAAACATTTAAAAAGATAAGTGTTTATCTATTTTCTGAGTTTTCTTATGAGTTTTATGGCTGTGTTTTTACCCTGTGCATGAGAATGGTTTTTATGTGTTGCTATAGTTTTTTATTTGACTGTATTATGTTCATTTAGAATGCTATAGATGCATTTAATTATGGGTATAAAAATCTAGTTAAATATATGTTTAATTCATAGTTGTTAAGCTACATAAATTAATTAACAGATTTTTTTTTTGAATTTATGTGTATTTTCCTCAAGTAATGTTCCTCAGAGCCACAAGTTCAGTACTGAGCCTACATTGGCTAGACTCAACACGTAGAAACTAAAATTGCAAAGTTAAAGCTCAGAGAAAGTTTGCAATGTGGTTATCAGATTTTTCCAGGAAAAAGTGTGAGGAGATTGCTTGTAATTTTGGTGAACTTGAGTCTAGGGATTAAAAATCCCCAATTTTGATCTCTAAATGTGCACATTTGGTCAAATTTTGGACAATACAAGGCATCCTATGGTGAAATTGGGAAAAAGTCCCAATTTCTACATTTGTTGAGGAATTCGACATAAGAAGTTGAATTTCAGGTGCATAGGTCGATTCGATAGGAACCAAGCCTAAATTGGCCATTAACAAGCTTAATTTCAGGTTCCATGGTGACCCTGACAAAATTTTGAAATTATGCATATTTTTAGAAAAATTAGAAAATTTGAAATTTCAGAAAATTTGGGTAATTTTTTGCACCATAACGTTAGCATGATGTGGAGGCCACGTGGCAGTGATGTGGAATACCATGGTGGTAGGTGCATGGTGGAATTTGGTGGCACGGTGCCAGGGTCTGCATTGCATGGTGGTGGGTCTAGCAGGTGACGTGGGAGCCACATGAGCAAATTGGTATATCCCAATACCATAAACCACTGTTGCATGGTAAGCGAAACAATTTTTCCCAAAACCTTCTACGATGCAACACCATTAAAATCAAGCCACGTAGAAAGGTTTTTGGATTTCCGCACCCGAGGGGGGTTGTTAACTCCCATGCACGTTGGAGACGCGATAGGGCCTCTTCACCATCAATCTTACCTAATCTCCATCGTTGGATCATGGAGGAACACAAGTTCATGCACCAAGGTAAAGGTGCAGGATGGGACCATCCCATCCCTGTGACCAATGAAGGTGCATCACGTGGAGTCTTTCAGTCAAGGTGGGACCCTTATCCCATCTGAGGTTAGAGGTGTTCTAGTTGGGTAGGTGGGGCCCGTAAAATATTAATATTTTATTAATTCTTAAGGTTAGTATAAAGGGAAGGAAGATGATGAAGGTCAATGGGGCAGGGCCAACTGGGCCAAGAAGGTGACATGGCATCACCTCAGGGTGCCATGTGGACCTAGAATGCCACATTAGTGGCCACACAAGAAAGTATGCAATTTTCTTATTTTGGCCATAACTGGAGTAGACAAGGTCAGATTGAGATGAATCTTCTAGGTTTTGTTTGTAGTAAGGAGGGCCACAAAAATTCCAGAGAGGGTCACTGGCCAATTATTTTATGATTTTCTAGAAAATGCAAATTACTTGTTTTTGAAGATCAGGGTCAAGATCAGTGGCATGAGCACAATTACTATTGAAACTTATACAAAATGTCATAAAATAAGACTTGAAAATTTTGTGTGAAGGGATTGGCTGAATTGTAAGGAGTTTGGAGTGGAGGTGCCAAAATAGGGAAAAATCCACTATTTTGGGCCACTTTTTGTGGATTTTTGAGATTTTTCAAAGAAGGAAAAGGTTTCCCATATGGAAAATATTGAAAATTTTATTTACTTGAATTTTTTTTACTCATCAAGCCAGACAACTTTCGTTTAGTGAAGTTTTTCCAGAAGTACACAATTTGGGAGATAACTAGTTTGGCTAAAAATTCCAAGTCTGGAAAAAAGGGGGTGAAAAAGAACAAAGTTGTCATTTCTATATTATTGTAGTTTTGAATAGAGAATCATATTGACAACTTGAGAGTTGTTATTATTTCCTTGTCATCATTATTTTCTATGTATCACACAAAAGTTTCTCTGGTTTCTGATAGATTTACTTCTACAAGTGGCAGGAGTTGGTGTCTGGGGTTAATTGCACACTAGAATGAAAAATGTACAAAAATGGGTAAATTAACAATATTCATATGAATATAAGTTTTTTCTAAGAACTCATAATTGAGTAAGAAAGTAGTTGTTGAAAATATTTTGGAGAGGAGAATCCATTTATCAACCCAAAAAATTGATCTGGGTAGTATACGTAACAATCAACTTAGACAAGATGAATGGTGGCATTAAAGAGCAAAAAAACTTATGCATTATTTTCCAGAACTATGTGTATATATTTTTTGTCTAACGAAAAGTTGTTTGCATGCACATATTTCTTGTAGGATTTATAGGTATAAGAAGGAAATTTGGTTCCTGTAAGAGAACCACAACCATGGAAGATGCCCAAGGGTCCTACAATCATGAAGAGGAATTTAGAGGGCTACATGGTGGCATAGGAAATGTTGAGACATATTCTAATGGAAGAAGAGACATGAAGGAACTTGTAACTATGAGAATCACGCAAAGAGATGTGTAGAGCTATAGGGATGATAACAAGAAGATTATGAAGGCTCAGAAAGAGATACTTCAGAGTCTGAGTATGTTGCAGAGGCAAGCCAATAAAGACTCTAGCACACATAAAAAATATAGTGCTAGACACGTGACAAAATCTAGGTCCCATAGCATAAGGGATGAGCATGTGAATGACAACAAATCAAGGATTATGAGCAGGCGCCATCATTCCCTAGAGCAATCCACTAGGAGATCTCATGCAAGTTCAAGGCCATGAAGTAGCCCAAGTGTGTCCCCTGTAAGGAGGAAGACGAGAAGGCCAAAGGGAGACATCTTGCAACATGAAGTGAGGAAAACCAAGTCATCAATATTCAACGATGAGCATAGGAAGGAAGAATAGGCTTAGGTCTGGCTGTTGGAAATGAAGAAATATTTCCAGATGCATGATTATCCCTCTAGGGTAGAAACAAGAACTGCAACCTACCACTTGCAAGGAAATGAAGACATGTGGTGGGATCAACTTAAGAACGTAAAACACATTGATGAGAGGAAGGTATCATGGATGGAGTTAAAAGGATATTTCCAAGAGAAATACTCGTCTGAGCATTACTATGAAAGAAAAATGAAAGATTTTTTTGAACTCAAGTTGGGAAGCATGACAATGGATGAGTATGAGAAGAGGTTCTTTGAATTACTGAAGTATGTGGAATTCATAAAGGATGAGAAGGTAAAAATCCAGAGGTTTCTAAGTGGGTTACCCTCTTTCTACAGTGACAAGATACAATATGATAGCCCCATAACTTTGGAAGAGGCCATAAGGAGAGCAAAGAATATTTATGAGCATAGTAGAGGAAGGTCAACTTTCCAAAAAGCTTGGAATGACAAGATGAAAAGAAAAATGGATCAAAGGTAGAAAGGTTTTAAGCCACCCTTTTTCAAGAAAAACTCATAATCAAATAAGTAAGGACAATCAACCCAAAATGAGCACAAGACAACATATTCATTTGGGAAAAGGCCAAGGTGACAACTTGTACAATGTTGGGGATGTGAGGGAAATCACTTATATAGGGATTTCCCTCACAAAGGTGAAAGAATGAGGACTGTCCACAACATTTAGGAGGCTAAAACAGTTGAATACATGGGAGGAARCATGCCAAGGATTTATGCATCCTTAGACAAGAAGCAAACAAAGTATCAATCCTCCATGATTGAAGTGGAAGGTAAGATTGATAACCAACCCATAAAAATTTTAATTGATTTTGGAGCTAGCCATAATTACATAAACTCTAACATTGTAGAAATATTTCACTTGCAAAGGAGTAAGCATAAGAAATATTGGTTAGTTCAGTTAGACACAAGGGGCTAAGATAAAGATCAATGAGTTGGTTAAAGAGTTTCCAATAGACATGAATGGACTCAACACAAAGGTAGATGTGAACATCATACCATTGGGTTCATATGATATCCTAATTGACATGGATTGGTTGGAGAGACACCTTGTTGTCTTAGAATGTTACAACAAGACCATAACTTGTCTTGATGAGGGAGGGATGTAAGTCAAGATTTAAGGCATTTCGAAAGCTGTAGCTGTTAGATAAATTTCAACCATTCAACTGAAAAAAAATTCAGGAAAGGATGGCAATTTTTTTATAGCCCATATAGAAGAGGAAGCCAGGGATAAAGTGACAAGTATTGAAGACCACCCAGTCTTGAAATATTTTGAATATGTTTTTGGGGAAATCCCATGATTTCCACCAAAGAGAGACATTGATTTCTCTATTGATTTGGTGCCATGAACTGCCCCAGTGTCCAAGAAACCTTCCACAATGGGCACACCCGAATTGAAAAAGTTGCAGATGTAGCTTGAAGAGCTATTAAAGAATGGGTATATATGCCCAAGTGTGTCACCCTAGGGAGCCCTAGTTCTTTTCGTGAAGAAGAAATATGGAACCTTAAGGTTGTGTATTGATTTCAGACATATGAAGAAGGTCACAATAAAGAACATATATGATTTTCCAAGGATTTATGATCTTTTTTATCAGCTGAGATGTGCAAGAATTGTTTCCAAGATTGACTTGAGGTCATGCTATCATCAAGTGAGGATAAAGGAAGAGGATATCGACAAAACAATGTTCATAAAAAAATATGGGAATCATGAATTCACAGTAGTACCATTTGGGATATCAAATTCCCCAACAATTTTCATGTGTCTGATGAATGGAGTGTTCAGGGAGTACTTGGACAAGTTTTTGATTTTTTTTCTTAGATGATATTGTCATTTTCTCAAGGACAAAAGAAGAGCACAAACAACATTTAAGAATGGTGTTGCGAGTTTTAAGAGAGCATAACTTGTATGCCAAACTAAGTAAGTGCATCTTTTATCAAAAGAAGATTCACTAGTTGGGGCATATCATTTCAACAAATGAGATAGTAGTTGATCCCGAGAAAATAGAGGCCATTAAGGGATTGCCAACACCAAGAAATTTGAAAGAGGTCATATCATTTATGGGTATTGTGGGTTATTACCGAAGATTCATAAAGGGATTTTCAAAGATTGCTAGCCCAATCATTTCTTTTCAAAAGAAGGGCGTGAAGTTTGAATGGACTTCCAAATGTGAAGAAAGTTTTTCAACAATTGAAAGATATTTTAACAACTGCACCAATATTAAAAATTACAGATCTAGATGAAGATTTTTTTAGTGTGCACTGATGCCTGTAAGGAAGGGCTCGACATAATCCTCACTCAGAAGGATCATGTGGTGTGCTATGAGTTTAGAAAACTAAAAGAGCATGAAATAAATTATGGTACACATGGCTTGGAGTTAGCAACAATTGTTGATGCATTAAAAATTTGGAGACATTACATCATGGGGAGAATATTTGAGCTAAGGACAAACCACTATGGTATGAAACATTTGTTTGGGCAACCAACACTAAATGCCAGACAAACTAGATGGCTGAAATTTCTGAGTGAATATGACTTTGAAATTAAGAATATCAAAGGCAAGGAAAATCAGGTGGTTGATGCACTCAACAAAAGAGCTAACGGAATGCATATTTCAGTCATCAACATGTTCAACATAGATTTAAAAGATAAAATTTTAGAATTGGAAAATTCAAACCAACATTATATAAAAGTAACAGAAACATTACAACAAAACAATTTACAATTTTTTTTATTATTATTATGATTTGAAAGAGGATGGAATCCTCATTTACAAAGGAAAAATATATGTGCCAAATTCAAGAGAGATGAAAAATATAGTGCTGAGGGAAATTCACAATGTGCCATATGCTGGGCACCTGAGATATTAGAAAATAATTGCAATAGTAAGAAGCTAATAATTTTGGCCAAGAATGATGAAAGAAGTGGCTAATTATATAGCCAAGTGTCTAGAGTGTCAGAAGGTGAAAACAAAACATAGACATCTAGTGGGTCTGCTACAACCATTTCCCATTCCTAAGTGGAAATAAGAAGTGGTTACAATTGATTTCATTACAAAGCTGCCCAAGACAATGAAGAAACATGATTCCATCATGGTGGCGGTGGTTAAATTAACAAAAGATACACATTTTATTCTTGTGAAGACTACACACACACCATCAAACATTGTAGAGAATTACATGAAGGTAGTTACTAGGCTACATGGGGTGCCTAAGGAAATTGTTTCAGACAAAGATCCAAATTTTACCTCTAATTTTTGGAAAGGTTTGTTCAAATTCTTTGGAACAAATTTATATCTCAGTACAACGTATCACCTAGAGTCAGATGGGAAAACAAAGAGGACTAACAAAATCATTGAAGACATGCTCAAATGTATGTGATGGACTAGCCATCAAAGTGGGAAGATTATATCCAATTAGTGGAATTTGGTTACAATAATGGGTATCAAGCCTTATTAAAAATGAACCCATTTGAAGCGTCGCATCGAAAGAATTGTAACACACTAGTGAGTTGGGATAACCCAACATACAAAGTTGTCATTGGGCCAGAATTGTTAAAGGAAATGGAAGAAAATATGGAAACGATTGAGCAAAATTTGATGGTTTCCTAGGACATGAAGAAAAATTATGTAGACAAGAATAGAGTTTTTATAGATTTTAAATTGGGCGAACATGTTTTTTCTCAAGGTGAAAGAAAAGAGAAGTTCAATAAGATTGGGTTGCTGCTCAAAGTTGGTAGCGAGATATTGTGGGCCTTTTCAAATACTAGAGATGAGAGGGCTAATAGCATATATACTAGCATCGCCTACATCCATGAGAGTGCATAATTTTTTCCATGTATCATTATTGAAGAAATATGTTCTTGAACCTAACCACATAATTGATTGGATTGTGATCTAGGTGGAAAATGAAGGGGATTTTTGGGTGGAACTAGTACACATCCTAGAACGAAAGGTCAAAGTGCTCTAGAAGGAAGATATGGGGTTGGTGAAGGTTCAATGGACCTAATACAGTCCTGAAGATGCAACTTGGGAGCATGAAAAAACAATGCAGGAGGAATACCTAGAATTTTTTGTCAATTTTGAAGAAAATAGAATCTAAAAATGAAAGACTCCATTTGGGGCAGCTAAAGTTTCAGAGAAATATCTCATAATTCTTGGTCACCTACATTGATAGCCTTGATAAAAGAATGGTGTATCCCAATGGATTGAAGGAAGTGAAGGGGGGACATTCCTTATCTCAGTGGGTTGAGAAGAACACAAGATTATGGTTAGGATTGTTGTTGGAGAGTAAAAAGATTTAAGAATTTTATTCTCTGAATATTATGATGTAAATTTGTATATCTATTTCAGCATGGTGATGTGCACTGAGGACGATGCAAAATTGCAGGGGAGGGGAATGTAACATCCTCACTATAATCCCTAGTTTAATTAATGCATAATGTAGATATGATTATGGCTATGGCCAAGCGATGTACTATGCAGATTGTATTTTCCAAGTTTAATAAATATAATGTGATACCAACAACTGGGAATATGGATTTATTCACAAGAGAGGGAAATGCCTAGGAGTGTCTAAGAGGGGTACAAGGAGGCAATCAATTGTGGGTATTAATCCAAATCCATATTTCTGAATTCTATTAACATTGGGGCAACCTTCTATTTTCTGGTTAAATTTATGAGAGCCTAATCATTGAATACCTATCAGGGGGTGGGTGTAGAAGTCACATCCCATATTTATTGGAAGCACGGGGTTGCAGTACAATCAAAATTGGGTATAGTGAGAAGTCGATTGTATTGGGAAAGTAGAGGAAAATTCATATGGGGGAGAAAAATAAGTTTTTTCAAATGGATGTTTTGCATGAACAATAAGTAGGGAGGAAGGAAAAAGAGCACTCGATATAGACCAAGAAGGATAGGTGAATTCTAGAGCATGATGGAGCATAGTAGAACTTAATATTGAAGAGCCAGGTTGACATTCCTGAAGAGTGAACTCCAATGTGAGTGGCATTGTAACAAGTGTTACTGTTGTTTTCCTGGTATTTTTTCCTAGTAGTGAGTTCCCTTGAGTTCTCAACAGAGATATTCCAGGTTACCTGTTCCATAGAGACCCTAATAAATGAATGGGGCACCCAATGGAGTAAGAGAAATGAATGGGTACATTCCTTGGGCTGATCAGGTCAAAAGGAAAAGAGTTGGAGGAATTTTGGGATAATTCTAGGAGAATACTAGTGGGTTGTGGAATTTTGAGCTGTGAGTGGACTATGAAAGGAACCCATCTCTTGTGGGTTCCTAGCCCCATATTGGGGGTGACTTGCTGCCGAGATTTGGAACAAAAAGTCTATGGTTGGGTGGAACGCCCTTCCCAAGTAGTTGGTTGCACAAACCTATAAAAGGATAAGTGTTTATCTATTTTCTGAGTTTTCTTATGAGTTTTATGGCTGTGTTCTTACCCTGTGCATGAGAATGGTTTTGATGTGTTGTTGTAGATTATTATTTGGATGCATTATGTTCATTTAGAATGTTGTGGATGCATTTAATTATGGGTATCAGAATCCAGTTAAATATGTGTTTAATTCGTAGTTGTTAAGCTACATGAATTAATTAACAGAAGTTTTTTTTTTTAATTTATGTGTATTTTCCACAAGTAATGTTCCTCGGTTAAGACGAGGGACGTTAAATGAATACTAACATGCATATAAGGACCAATACCCTCAGTACAACAACCAACCCTAGTGTGAGGGACATAAAAGTGAACATCAAGACCAAGGCCATTAGTGGAACCATTAACATCGACAATAATAGGGTCAACATGAACAAGAGTAGCAAGAGTAGCCTTTGTAACATCAAGAGGTGTTTTTTCATGACCCTATGTAGCATTGACATGATTACCAATAGAATAATCACAAGGAGCCTATACATCATCAACTTGATCATGGTCACATCTTTTGCTCCACTCATGACTCATAGAGCTCAATGTAGTAGGGAACTCAAGAATATGATAGAATAACTATGTCAGGTCCTATTAAAGGAACCTAAAGAGACACTAACCCTCAAGATGTTGGATGACATCTCTAGATCCCACTAGTCTGATGCTAAAGCCAAACAAAAAATTGTGAAGTTCATTTGCAACCTAGATTTTTTTTGTGTAGTTGGCCCATGGAACTTAGGGTTATGTTGGCATACCATCATCATTACTATGGTAGAGGAAAACCATCCCCAATTGATCCTACAAAGTCAACAATCAATTAATATTCATCAACATGCACATGAAATACAATAAAAAATAATTTATCTCGACTAAAATAATCATGAGTATATTACCCCTCTCATTTTTTGTCTCATAAGTGGGTGTGGGAGGTTCTCCACTACCCACCAGTCCATCCCTACATAGGTATATCACACAAGGTTTATGAAATGATCATCCTCACTAGCCAACATATCAAGCACTAGAAAATCCACTACTTGACACAATATGCCCCATTCCCTGCTCCTCGACATCAATATATGCCACTTATCCATACATGTCGTGTTCAATGTATATCTAGGGAGGCAGTTGAATGCAATTTGTGTTGTCCAAAACCTCTCAAAAAATAAATAAAAAAATAAAATTCATATGAGAATACATGCCTCCCATCAGTCCCAAACTAATGAGCTAGATCTATAGGTGGTATAAATACTATACCACCTATATAGTTGCCTATGTAATGATTGTGTCCACATAATGAAAAAGAACACCATTGATGTGCTTCCCATCACAAGTTTTGTGGGGCAATGCATTGAGGATAAGGAAAACAACCAATACATCCTTGTGCTCGAAATAGGTAATACATCACTATCCCTCGACAACTTGAAAGTCATTGAGTGTAGTTGTTGTAGGACTAACATAATGAGCTACATAATATAGTTGGGTTGCATGAACTCCATGCATCATTTGGGGAAATTGGGGAGCATATTAACCCCTCTTAGATAATTTGGTGATGAAATAAACATCCTTCTCAATGGAGTTGTTCCACATGTCTAATCTGACCCTAAATTCCTATCAACCCTAATCCTAACATTGGATCAATTGGATCACAAAATTATTCTTCCCCTTGATGAATGTGACCTCCTTATAAAACTTGAGGATGCCAACATCCATTAAGGGAAAACATTTTTCCTACGAAATAAGGTGTGAAATAAGGTGTGAGAATAACCCCCTCTCCCTCTTGCATGCCTCCAAAGGTTGCAACATTAAACAATTTTCATGTGTTCCATAATCTTGATTTCCATAAAAAAATCATTAGAACAAAATATAAATTTTAGATCAAAGTGTTTATAAAATAAAAATGATTTGATCAATTAAATATGTAATTTCAAATTTGATGCTTTGCAAAGTGTAAACCACACTAGTGCATCTTAAATAGGTACACACTTATACATTGATAATAAGAGCATACATTAATCACATTGATTCCAATGCATGACAAATAGTGCAAAAACACACGTGCGGTGCACTATTAAAAGTACAACATGTTGTTTTGTCTTTGGTGTGTGTTCTTTGTCTTGTTAGAGATGCGTCAAAGAAACATGAGCACATTGTGATAGGAAGACAAGTGTTTGTTAGGTATTGTAGTGTATCGATTTGGATAAGATGCACCATGCACAATGCACTGAAAAGTGAGTGCATGCTAGTAATTTGTTGTTGTCAACCTGCACCATAAATGGTGCATCCAAACAACCTAAATGAACTGGGTAATGCACATTGATTGCACCCTACTATATTTGGTGCATTTAGAATTACTATATGGATTGTGGATGGTGTGCGTAGGATGCACCATCCCACCAACTCATTGACATGTATGTCAATGTGTTATCCTCGCATTGACAATGATGCTTTTACAAAACCAAAGTGCACCACAAAATCTACATTACACGTTGTTTCTTTAGCAATGCATTAACATTGTTGGGACGAACAGAGGGTGGTATAAGGCATATTGCACCAATGTTGGTGTTCCATGATCCATGCATCCAATTAGGTTGAATGCACCTCATAGCTCTAATTGATGTGCTTTTTTTTTACTAGATGAATTGCTTGTGGTGCTTCATTCACAACACTATTGTTAGTGCATGATGTGCCACACCAATGCGATGCATTACCAAAAACTAAATGCACCATGTTGGTGCGACTTATGTGTGCACCGATATTGGTGCACACAAATAGTTTATAGGTGCACCACCAACATTTTAAAAAATGGAAAAAATTAACTAATGTTACACTGAAAGAAATACAAAACCATAGAATTGTAAAGGCATAACAAAGAAAATTCCCTAGTTTTCTCTCTATGGTCAATGACGTACGACCACAAAAATGTGAAAATGCTCTAAAGGGATTTTTAAATCCAATTGAGAATTGTAATTCACCACGGATGGAGAATGTTGACTAAATTTAGTGATTCAAATGCACCAAATGTCGTGGTGAGGTTACATTGAAAAGAAACATTGATGTATGCAAGGGAGGAAAGCACTAAGGATGGAAAAAATGAAAATCAACCAAGGTAAAATTTTGTATTCTATTTTACCCTAATTATRGTGCGCCTTTGATTTCAATGCACTATTGTGTCATTTTTTATAACACACCATTGTGATTATACAATTAGGGTGYGTGATGCACTTTGTATGCAAAAACCTCTAGCCACCACCTTTTCCAGAGCAAAAAAGAGACAAGTGACTCCCTTGAAACCTCTACTAAACCTCATTTTCCTTACATTGTTGAAGATATAGCCATTATGRCACTAGGTTGAAAGAGAACTCTATGGAATGGGTGACATGTGGGAGTGGATCTTCTTCAGGTCAAGATATTTTCTATGTTGTAATTATTTTCCATAAAATTTCATAAATTAAACTATTTATGGGATGCATTGTATATGAAGCACATCCTTGTATGAGAATTTAGTCATAGACATGACTATTAACATAGTCATGCCTTGTAGATGGAGTAGTGAAGGTTGTTAAAGAAGAAACATTCCTCCAATATAGAGAGTAAATGGATGCTCCTACTCACTTAGTCTCAATGCTATAGGATGGTTTGTCTACATGGAATCAAAGTGAATGTATGAATGCTTAATATCTCATGGTGTCTCACTTGGAGAGGCTTACATGTTTGCAAGGGGATAAAAATTGACTATTAACATGGTAATTCCTTGTAGATAGAGTAGTGAAGGTTGTTAAGAAGAAACATTCCTCCAATGTAGAGACTCAGTGAATGGTCCTACTTGCTTAGTCCTGATGCTATATGATGATTTTTCTACATGGAATCAAAGTGAATGTATGAATGA
The DNA here is from genome assembly GCA_010110895.2 of Picea sitchensis. Classification (NCBI taxonomy): domain Eukaryota; kingdom Viridiplantae; phylum Streptophyta; class Pinopsida; order Pinales; family Pinaceae; genus Picea; species Picea sitchensis. Next base: position 154,087 of record SNQJ01S0003466.1, read on the forward strand.
CCTGATATCTCATGGTGGTTCACTTGGAAAGGATTACATCTTTGCAAGGGGGATCATACCGATAAAGGATGCTCACAACCTTTTGCACCAAGAAATGGATATGGACTTGAGATGAAGATATACTTAAGAATATAATAATTTAATAGGGGCCTAGTCACCCATTAAATAAGTTGATGCATTGAGACCTTGGAATCCCAACCAATATGTTATAAGAAAAATGTGTCCGTTGAGATGGATCCCACCTATCCAGTGGTGAAGTCGGTTACAAACAATTTGATAGCTTTCCACGAGGCAGAGACTACCCACACCTCAGATGGTCCTGTGTCTAAGGCAGTGAATAGGGGAGGAAGGAGAGGTGAGGGACTTGTGTAAAATCCCTCTTAGGACCACCCAACTTATGTATTGTCCTCCCTAAGCTTCCTGGGTGGTCTAAAAGGCCGGGGAATGATTTTTGTGGACAGGGGGGTGAAAATGAGCTTGCTAATTTTCATATCAACAAACTAATAAGAGTGAACAACAAGTTGTTCCCTACCTTGTGGCCTTGGGAAAATGTTCTAAATTGAATCCTAGGTAAACCGGGGTCCAAAACAATTATCCAGTGAATGGCTTATGTAAAATTACTAAATTCTAAGAGTCAAAAAGGATTTGGAAACTACAACCATGCCATTTAATATGGATGTAATTTATGAACAACAAGCTATTTGGGCCTTGTAATACACGAAAACAAGCTTAGAATTACACATAATTACCTAGAAAGTGGCCCTAAAACTTTAAAGGGTGAAAATTGAGATATGAAAATGCAATTCCATCCCTTTAGGAAGATGCTACAACTACATAATGTGATGTAATTGGCCACAAAATATAGTTTACTAGGACGTTGGGTGGTCTGATGAAAGGTTTGATACTTTAACTATGTGTTAATTGTAAATTTTAAACTATTTGATCACATGCAAGACTACCATATAGTTATGAAGTTCCCCCTGATAAAGCTCACATATTTTATATTGTAATTGTTCTACTTAGTATAAAGTGAGTGAGCTAGGGTACACCACTTGGTCAGAAAAATTAGTGCCCCATGCAGTTCATAGAAGGAGGGTTTATCCCCTTCTTGTCACTAAGGATTTCAGGATCTTAAATCCACTAGCATGGAAGAAGGATACCTATGCAAAGGAAGAGGCTCAAGAACCCCTCTGAGGGAGTTTAATTGAGCTTACCCAAGCAGTGTAGTATTCCAATCCAAGCTAAGATAATCAAAATTTAGAACCTTAAGATTTATCCAACAAGACCAATTCGAATAAATGAGCTCACTCAATTGATATAAGGAGGACTAATTTCCGAGGGGCCCCTGACGAGGATTCCCTGGCTTTCACTCTTAATGTTCTAGAAATTCAAAATGATGAAATGAAAAAACCAATCCATCCATCCACATGACAAGATAACGTCTTTCTTTCATAAGCATGTATCTTGGTCAACAAAATTGATATATATATATATATATATATTCTACGAATGGAAGCACAAATTTTCACATTTGTGGATGTTCAAAAGGTGATTTAGTTGTTTGAAGATTTGTTGCTAAGTATATATATTATATGTCCTTTGGTTAAATCATAAGCACTTAATTCAACCTTGACCATATCTCCTTGTAGTATTTGTATGAAATTATGTTGAATCCTACCTGAAATATGAGTAAGAATCTAACATCCATTATTTTCTAGAACTTTAAACATATCATTGGGGAGAGATTCAGTAACCAAACCTTCCAGATGGATCATATTTTGTTTGTTCATCAAATCCCCACCTCTTTTGATAAAGAAACTTTACCAATGTGATTGGATGAAAATAAATGGTGTCTCGAATCACACTTGCTCTGAATTTTGATACCATGTGGATATATTACAACATCAATATTTTTGGAAAAAATTTGGATCAATTGCCATACAAAACATACTATTCCTCTTATTTTTTCTTGTCAAGCTTCTCAATCCGTTAAAATCCCTTGGGAAGTAGTAGAATTATGATCCCCATTCCACCTAGATAACCTATCCCCCCTAGAGATAACTAATATAAATAACATATACTACTACCTTTCAACACTCAACTAGCAAGCATTCAAATCTGAACAACCGAAAGAAAACAAGCAAGTAGAACCACTAAAAACTCCCGAGAAAATATAGCAGAGCTTAGGTGATATATTCAACAAGTCCTCCCTAATACAAAAGCCTTCCTATTATTTATAAGAGAAGATAATACTAGAGTTAGGTGACAAGACACTTGTCACTTTTGGAAAAAGTGACGAGTGTACCAACCCTAAAACCTCTTTTGTCCTTTTGCAAAAAGTAAGTCAAATCAAAATTTGATTTTAAACTTAATTACAATATGTCATTCGAAGTAAAACATTCGAGAAATAAAATTTTGGCAAAAATCCTTCGTGGAAATATGAAAAATTGGTGCAACCTCATAATTTTACTTGGGATTTGTGCCATCCGAATGGAATCTTTTATTTCTTACCATGTGTTTGCAGCTGCAAATCAGGTGGATTCATGGTGTCAAAGGCCATCAATGGTTGCCAGATTTACCGAGGGTGAAGGTCCATGGCTTGGGGAAAAATTGGTTCGCTTTGGAGGGTAGGAGATCAAGGAATTGGTTGTTGAATGTAAGGAAATGCCCATTTTTCAAGCACTTTTTCATGCTTGATTTGATGCTCCCCTTGCTACCTATAATTTTTCTCTAGGATTGGTGAAGTATGGTTTCAATCTGTGTTTGAATTGACAAAAGGGGCCCTAGGCCTTTACAATTAAAGGGATGGTACCCTATACACAATAGATATAATTCTGAAAATATATGCCTTCATGCTATAACACTTCTCACCATTTTTTCAATACCTTTCATTTGGAACAAATCGGGCTTTGGATGAGCGAGATATGGCCTTGGAAAGGTTGTAGGAAAGTGTTGGTTGGAGGGGTGATCTGGGGAAAATTTGAAATTAAACCCAAATTCTGGACTCAATCACAAAACTAACTACTTGCTACAAGTCTACACATCCATAGCTAAAATGGGTTTCTTTTAGTTTTCAAAAATTGGGCAATGAAGGACTCCAATTAGGCCCCCCTTCCGACACTTGTTCTTGGGCCAAAAATCAGGGTCCCTAAAACTCCTAAAGTTTTTAATAAAAATATGGGTTGAGTTTGTGAATCATGCCACTGTATCTATGTTCTACACTGTTGTGGTCACCTGGGCTATTTCCGGGCGAAAATACGCTTCCAAATGAATATCAAGTTATGGAATTAAACTGCTCAATGACCCTTAGGAAGCAAAATTTTGAAATTTTAATACAAATTTTAGATACAACCCACCCAACCATAAGTTTGACTTTGGTAACTGACCTCATCATCACATCAGAGATAATTTTAAGGATGGAAATTTATTTTAAATTGTAGAAACATGGGCTAATATTACTAGTCCTTAATATGGAAAATGTAAAATGTTTGGCAATAGTTTTGTAAAAATATTCAAATTTCTATAAAATTTTGGCGATTTTAAAGGTAAAATAGTTTTAGTCTATGGAATTTGGGAGAATCGTTTTTAGAAAAAAATGGAAATTAGCAAATCTTTTTTTGGGGAAAAACCATGGAAAATTAGCCCATCGACGAAATTTAGCCCCTAAAATCGTTTATGCATCACATAACAGACTTGGTTTAAAACCTTGTTACAGGGAAGTGTTGGGCGGGGATAACATAAGTTTCCGCTAGGGGTTGGGTGGAGGTAGTGCGAGAGTGAAAAGAGGGAAGCGTTGCATGAAAAGGAAGTAAAAATAGGATGCTCATGGCGACACACATGTGGAGGTTTGGGTGCACAGTTGGTGAAAGAGGGGTGGTGCACCCTATATAAAACAATTTTCAAAATTTTGGGTTTAAGCCATTGGGAAAGGGAGGGGAGGTCATGGGTTTTACCCCCCCCCCCTCTTTCTTTTTGAATTTTTTGAAATATTTCTTAGTGGAAAATTGGGGAGAAGGGGGAGGTCAACGGTTCAAATCCCCTTCCCCTCCAATTTTCACACACATTCCTGCCATAGCACATAAAACCCAACAATCAAAGATTTTTAAAAGGGAGCTTGGGGCTTTGTCCAAGTGCCCAAGAGGGGTTCAAATTCCATTTATCTTGCATAAAATTGGATAGGAAACAACACTCAGTACAACCATAAACCATCAACTATCACTCACAAACACTGCATCAACAATCTAAACCATGAACCAACAAATTTAATGGCATGCAATCCAATTTTTTCAAGAAAAAAACCCATCACACCAACACAAAAACAACTTTCTCAGTAATCATCTTTGAGCAATTAAAACTCAATCTATCACAAGGGTAATTATCATGGGTACCTTCTTGTTTGGAAGAATCTTGTTGAAGGATTGTATGGTTTGCAACCTCCTGAATTGTTCTACCCATGAACTAGAACCCAACCCTTACTCTACTATTACCTCCAACTTGTGAAGTGGTAAATGGAGAAATGAGGGGAAAGGAGAGAAATTTGTATTTTCCAAAAAGATTAATTTTCCTCTATTTTGCACGAGGGCCATGCATGGCATGTTCTTTCTCCCCCCCCATTGTTTAATTTTTAATTTTTATTATCTCCCTCAAAAAACGTGCAAAGTAGCCCTTTGAATTCGACTTTAATCTTCATTGATGGAGACCAAAAATGATGTCAAATGAGACATAGTAAGAATGTGGCATGGGGCATACCATTGAAAAAGTATCGATGATCCCATCGAGAATATGGAATCAGAAATCTGATCTCATGCCACCTAGGCCCTCAATTTTGGTTAAGAAAGTCTACTCTCTGAAATCATGATTTGCTCATGGGTCCCAAAAATGCCCAAACTTGCAAAAGATGCCACATCGCCATACAATATCTAATCTAGGAAAATAACAATGGAAAGGTCTCAATGAATACTTTGATGATATGGAAATGAAACTATGAGATGATGCTGTTAAGTACTACTTGGACTAACCTAAACCTCTATCATGCAAGTTGGTTAGACCATCCCACCTCAACCAATTTAGAGATTTGTGACAACTCCAACTAGGTCATACGACATTGGAATGAGGAAAATGAGGCACCATTGTAAAATTATCAGAGTATACTACAACTTGGAAACTTTTATTTTCTAATTCTAAGCCTATCAACAACAATGTTTTAACCCTTAACCATTGTCACCAAACCGACCTCTAAAACTAGTCCTAAATTTGCGAAGGATTGTTCTCAACAACTGTGAGTAAAAAATAGGCATATGAGATACCGTTGGAAACGTATCGAAATTCCCTACATCACATATATGCCTAATTTTTCTTTATATTTATATCATGATATAAATTAATAAGGAAGTCAGAGCCATGAATTTTGGCCATTTAGGAGATGTGTAATTCATGCCCTTCATAGATTGGTCATATGAACTCATAATTAGGCAAATGATAGACCATTGGAAATATTATCCCGACCCCTAAAAGAACCACTAGATTTTCTAAAAAATGAACATATTTCGTTTTTATTTTCTATGAAATATCATGTCCATTTGGGACCCATCCAGTGTCCAATGAAAGGGGCCAACATTTACAATTTTGCAAACTGAGTCCTCAGCTCATGAAATTTGAATTACACAGCCTTGGAATAGGGAGTTATGATATGAGAGGGAGTAATGGGTCAACATGTCAAACATGATGTTGATCCCAAAGCATATTTTTGGGTCAATATTCTTGGAAATGGAGGGGAAATGCCTTCCAATCATGTCAAACAATGGGATTAGTTGCGTGATAGGTGGGAATACTCAGTAAAATTTTTAATTTTTTGAATTAATTGAGGTGAGTGAGGGGAGTCAATTCTACTATAGTATGAGGACCATTTTTCACATTAGGGATAAACCATAGAATGAAAATAGTGCAATATAAGTATAATATTGATGAATGTTATGAAGATGTATAATATGCGATATTAGTCTAGGGAACATTATAACTTTGAAATCCATTTATCTTTATTGTCCCTCTTATTGATAATGGAGGCATTTACCAAACTGAAATATGAACCCTGTAACTTATTTGAACTGAGACCAAGTGACTTGAAACTGATGTATGATACTCTTCTAGTTCCTGAAAAGTCACTATGTGTTTGAATGAATTTGAATTTAACACCCTAATACTCTTTAATGTGAAAGGAAAATAGTAACTATGACTCATACCACTATATTTGATTGAAATCCAATCTTAATGGGTTGCTAAGATCAACCCTCATGCCAACTCAGGAATATATAAAAATGATAAACATTATGTTGAGCCCAAAGAATATTTTTGGGTCAATATTCTTGTCGTTGGAGGGGAAATTCCTTCCAAGGCATGCAAACAATGGGATCGATTGTGTGGCAGGCATGGATACTTAGTAAAATTTATAATTTTTTGAATTAACTAAGGTGGGTGAGGGGTGGTGAATTTGACTATAGTATGAGGACCATTTTTCACATTGTGTTATCATTCATGTCAAATATATAAATCATTTGATGTCATTGATGTCACAAACAAGGGGATACTAAACATTGTCGTTTATGAAGGAAGGAATACTAAGATGACAGGTCCCAGGATGAAACGTGAACCATACACGACTCCGAGGAAGACATAGGAAGCTTCATGCTACAAATAAACCTAGACAGAGCAAGTCGAGAAGGTCCCTGCACATCTATATATCTTTGTGTGTTGATTAAATTTTGATGAGATATATACTAGGGTGCTCGATGACCAAGTTGCTAGGGAATATCTGGCTCGCACTGATAAAATTATGGGGAAGGTTCTGTGAGAAGAGAAAACGCGAAGTTAATGAAGAAAAGGAAAAAGACAATATCCCACATGCACCAAGGAAATTGAATTCGACGGGTTTATAATGAACAAGTGAAAGCTATTATCTTGAATATAAACAAAAGATCCATGGAACTGTGCGAAAGGAGTTAAATTTTAGTGACATAATTTGCATTTGTATGGACAACCAAGATTAAATATTAAATCCAGACCTAACCAGATCCATGACCAGAAAAAATACTGAATTCAGAGTTCGAAACAATAGTGAAAGACTTTTAGAGTCATAAGTATCAGAGGAGGAATGTTGACAGAGTAATCTGCACTCCAATATAAAGGTATCAAATAATATTATGTTCCTGGCATTGATTTACGTGTTGAAAAGAATACCTAGAGTTCCTGTTCATATGTTAATAATGGAAAACCAAGATTATATCTTGGATAGAGGTATATCTAGATCGACGACTAACATTAATCTTCATTAGGAGTTCGAAACAATGGTAAAATACTTTCAGATTTAGGTATTCGTAGTTGAAAGGATACTTCGACAAAGAGAAGTCGTACCAACATATGATATCTATTCAAATGGAAACAATTCGAAGACTCTTCGAAGGACATGTAAGAAACAAGGAAAATTCCAAGTGTCCAATGGCAAGTCAACACAATGATAGAGCATAACAAGAGGAAGGGATGACATCACAGGCTGGGAGGTACCACATCATCCAATACACATGGAAGGAGTCCACATGGAGGACACGTCAGTGCCATGTCAACATCACGTCAGATACACATTTCAAACTTCATACAGTGCCACATAAATACCAAGACAATGCCACGAAAGTAGGCAAGTGTAACCCAATGACTGGACCACATGTCGTAAGAAAAATTTTCCACGTACAAAGGTGACAGGAAGTCTGACGATGAAGGAAACTTCAAATTAATATGAACCATTGATCTATCAGAGAAATAACGAAGATATATGGACCATCCATCATAGTGAAATAGTTAACCCTTTTTTATTTACACTCTGAAGCAAACGTATCGAAGAATATTTCTTTTTCGATACTGCCAATCGACGTTCAAAATATTGGGGAAGTTTTACAACTCTGATTAGAAGGGTATCAAAGAATATTCCTTCCTTCGGAAAAGTGTTATCTCGATAAAAATGAGTAATCTGGACCATTGGTTGGCGTGTGAACAAGATGTGATGACAACCGTAGATTTACGTGGGTCCCATATAGCCATCTTACGAAAGGATTTAGGAACTAAAGTTAACCACATGTGCATGTTGAGGGGAAAACATAATGGGAGACATTTATTTTAGACTAAGAGGACCATTGGATTCGTTGTAGTACTTGTGATCAGAGTAGAGTTGATACTCCGATGATGAAGGACTCCGAGAATCAACAACAATCGTTGATCAACGATCCAATAGTTGAGGTAGTGTTGAGTGTTTCAGACTCCCAGTGGTCCCGATAATCATGATCGCAAATTGACGATGGAGGTTGAATGGAAATATAGATCTGACAGTGGCTGAGTGATGAGGTCCCAAGGGTCCGATAAGCTGGGTGATTTCAATATGATGGATGTTAGATTCGATGGTTGTGATCTATCCAAGAATGATCAGAAGACTACTGTGTGTTGTATTTATACTACATGGATAGAGTGAGATCAACAGGTGAGATCAATCCGAGATCCAAATCAGACGACTGCTGAGCGTTGAAGGGGAATGGAATAAGACTATTAATTCAATGGGAAATGAGAAGATCGACGATCAATATTTGATTCACAGTAAGATCCAACGACTTTTGAGTGATGATACTTGTGCCATGAACGATAAGCAATCCCGTGCGTGAAACAAGGAAGGAATTTGGGACCAGTTGGAAGGATTTTCTTTTAAGCCCGATTTTAATGGAAACCTGGAGCCGAATTGTTAAATACGATTTGGTTGAGAACAAATTCTTGGTGTACGAGCTTGAATATATAATGATTCCCAAACTATGTTGAAAGTGCGTGTGTGATATGTGGAGTGTAAATAAGTGAGGCTCTGAGGTTCATATGGAAGCGATGAAGATGATATGACGTTTGATGACATAGAGGATGAAGCATGACGGAGAGGTATTCTGAAGAAAAATATTAATTACAAATATTTTCAGGGTGGAAGGGTGGAGCAAGGAAGGGGATTGGTGTTTCCTACAGGTTGGTGCCTATGAATAATAGTTATGTGGGTTAGTGCCCATTGGCTGATTTGGTTCTCAACAAGGGGATTGGTGTCCCCTATAGGTTGGTTCCTTCAAATATTATTGCAGATTGGTGTCTGTTGTAAGTTGGTGCTTACAAATTTTATAAATAAATTTTTGTGGTTTTCTCCTAGTTGGGTTTCCATGGTAAATCTCTGTGTATTGTGTATTGTATGATTTAATTTTTCATTATTGACTACTGGAAATAACAAATTCTGATTAGAAGGAAAGTTGTAGTAAAAATTATCATGTAATATTGATTCACCCCCCTCTCAGTATTCCAACAGTCTGATACTCTTCTAGTGCCTAACAAGTCACTATCTGTTTGAATGAATCTTTGAATTTAACCTCTTGATCCTCTTTAATGGGAAATGTCTATAACTATGAGTCTTACCACTATCTTTGATTGAAACCCGATCTTAATGGGTTTCTAATATCAACACTCGTGCCAACTCGAGAAGAAATAAAAATGATAAACATCATGTTGAGCCCAAAGAAGATTTTTGGGTCAACATTCTTGCCATTAGAGGGGAAATTCCTTCCAAGGCATGTCAAACAATATGATTAGTTTTGTGACAAGCATGAATACTTAGTAATTTTTTTTTTTTTTAATTATCTAAGGTAGGTGAGGGGGGTGAATTCAACTATAGTATGAAGACCATTTTCGCATTAGGGATAAATACAAGAATGAAAATGGTGCAATATAAGTATATAAAAGAGTTTGTACTGGTATTCAAAAAATATATAAGAAAAGGAATAATGACTTGGGTTTTGTTGAGAAATGTGGCCCAAGTGATGAGGGTCACTCACCCAGATTATGGCTTAACTGTGAGAATCGGGGATTTGTTAGCCTATGGCTTACCTTTCCAATCACAAAGTCTTCATGTCACCATAATTCATATTATTCATTTAGGATAATAGTCATTTATCATCAATCATGACTAAGTGAGTTAGTTGAGATTTCCTAGCCTTATCATCACTTGATTTTATGATCTAGAGAAAATCTCTCCTTTGAGTTGGGATCACCCATTGTACTATAAATATGTACCATTGGTGTGAATAAATAAGAGTTGGCTAGGTATCATTTTCTGTCATATTTTTTTGTTGTGCATATTTTATCATGGTATCAGAGATCTTATGGTCTTAAGGGATTGATGTCTCCATGGGAGATGAGTCAAGATGATGGTGCTAAGATGCGTATGACTAAATGAATCCTATATTTCTACACGCAAAAAAATTTTGCAAATCTATAATCTTTGATGCGTAATGGAAATAAAGAGAGCCAGAGCCAAGACACTGTATGCACGCATTCAAGTAGACACAATATGCACACATTTGAGTAGACATTGTATGCATGCATTCGAGAAGACACCATATGCACACATTCATACTTTGGTGCGCAATGTATGATAGTGTACGGATGTTTTAGTTTGAACACTCAACGAATGGACAGATAAGGTAATTTTTTTTAGAGAATATTCCATTCTTCTTCTTTGTATCGGTGTGATATAGGAAGTTGTGACTGACAAATTGATTCTGGACGGTCAGAATGGTCTCGTCTTCTTTCATTGTGAGCTAGATCCATTTGCATACCCACTATTGTATTCAACCAAGCACAAGAACACATCGCGGGTTTGGTTTCACGTTAAAATAATTAGGTTTTGAGTCCTCACTTCTATTTGTAAATTATGTTTTCCTTATTAATAAAATTACATGTTTGAGGACACTTCGTCAACATGGTATACGAGACCTACCTGAAATGAAATAACAAGGTCTTTGTCATCAAAGATATCATCACAATTTTGGGTTCTTTTTTAGTAGTATCTGACACCCTCAACTTATTGGAAACTAAATCAAGCATGCACGTTATTCAAACTAGTTCAAGAAAGAAAACTCAAGCGAGTTCAAGCGAGCGTGAAGTGAAAGCAAGCAAGTTCAATTATTTTCAAATGGAGTGAAGTCGATAATTACTAGAGTTACTGAACATTCTAATAATTAGTGTTGAAGACAATATAATCACTTCACAAAGATACTCTTCAATCAATGTGAACTTGTTTGCAAGTGACGCAAACTAAATTTAGAATTCTTCTAGCACAATCCTAACTATTGAATGATGAAATCAAGGATCTCAAAAATCAACAATAAATGAAGTGTTTTGAAGTAGTCCTTATTCAAAACAACCCTCTCTATGATGATGATGATGATGTTTTTGATAAAAAAATTAGTGAAGGAGCAACTTAGAAAGACAAATCTATATGCAGACAAAGATGAAGGTATTCTTGAACCTACATTTCAATAATTTTATTTTGCATTCAGTGAATAAATTTTTTCAATGATGTAGCAACATGGAGTAAAACAAATTTCACAAATGTCAAAGAAAAAGGTTCAACATACTCTTTCCAAGCCCATCATTAGACCTCGGGAAGAAATAATCTACAAGAAGAACAAAACAAGACTTGGAAATGAAAAGGAAGTTACCTTTCATATTCCCGATTATTCCCAACCAATCCAGTTTCAAAGTGTTGGATTTCTTCAAGAAGTTTCAACTACACCTATTCAAGTTCAACATCAACATGCAAAGTGCCAACAATGTCAAAGAGTTGGTCATATGGCGGATCAATGTTTTGATCTCCATCCTTGTCAGCATTGTGGAAAGAATAATCAATCATCTAAAAGATGTTCCAAACATAAGAAACCTGTAAAATTAAAGATTCACTATGGGTGGATCAATCCTTGGAAATGGTCATCAACAACCAAGAAATTGTATCGATCTTACCAAAAAATTCAATATTGAGTAAACACCCATCTTACAACACATAACCTTTTTTTACCTGATATAAGAGTATATAAGTCCAAAGTGGTCCCCTTATGGTGTAACTTTCAATCTTGGCCCTCACGTGATGAGATAACATGTGGTTGTTTCCACATGCCCACTTTGACTTGTACACAAATGGAATAAAAGTGAAACTCTCATGCACCTTAATGGGGGAGTTTATAAATCCAATGAAGATGGTTCATGAAACCACTTCTGGTCTCTCCTTTCAAATAAAAAGGGGGGATTGATGATGGTTATCAGACCAAAATATTCGACAAAAAAAAAAATCAAATTTTTCAGATGGGAAACTACAGTCTGTAGATGGAAGACTTTGGTAGAATTATGGTTCAATGACTTGCAATTGAATCATACAATACATGATACATGATTGGGGTGTTGTTGGACACTTAACAATGTCAAAATTGGTTAGTGGTCATCCAAAACCACGAGATACGTGGCATCAATTAGTTAATGGTCATCCCAAACCACATATTCAAAGAGCACTTCAGTGATACACTAATAGTTGAGTAGTGATACTATATATTCACCAATTAGTAGAAGACATCAGATTCTTCTATCTCAAATACTTGGAAAAATGATCGAATGATCCAGATTTTATGAGCAGAACAAAATGAATACATATTATTAAAATATGCTTAACACAGAATAACAGAGATACAGTAAAACCGATTTTCTATTCAATAAGGAAATAAGACGAAACTGTAAAATGCAACAGAAAATAAGCTTGTTGGAATGGTGGCGGCTTATCTCTGAAGAGATGTGACGACTGCGATCATTCGCAAGAAGATTATTACAATGAGGATCTGAAGGAATTTTTACAATAAATAGGAGTGTCAAAAACCCTATACATCCAAAAACCTAACCCTAGGAGATGAGGGCCAAAAGTCATGTGGGCCCCATTTGGGTAAGTTAGTACATCAACTTCCCGGGGTCGTAGCTTTTGCATACGATATTCGTTTTAGGCGTATGATAGCTCGTAGAAAAGGTATCGTCGAGGAGATTAATTTTGGGGGATGAATTAGAGCCTTCATCTATCATTGAGAATATTGATCCCAAAAAACCTTCATTTAGGCCCTCAAAATGGCCCCGGAAGTTAAAAATTGCTAAAAATAGTAAATTGCCAAAATTGCCAGAAAATGGTTTTGAGCAAGTTGGAAAAGGTGGGTGGCCACCGATATCCACCTGGATCAATCCTTTCTACTTAGGAAGAAATGGTATCCATTGCACTGAGTTCCCCCATCAGATGAGGAAATTTTTGTTGAATTTGGCCCCGGGTGAGACACTTGCCTTGGTGCAGGAGCTGCCCTCTTTGACGACTCGATAAAGCTGGATCCTTTGTTGTCAAGTTCCCTTGACCTGTGTGTCCAAAATATGATCACTCGATTCCTATTGCATGCAGTCAGGGTTGAGATCTGTTGGTGTCAACTTCTCTGCTATCTATGAGGTGTCCAATAATGGTGGGAAATATGGTCGAAGGAGAGCCACATTGAAGACTGGGTATAGGCCAAGGAAAGGGGGAATGTTGAGCTCAAAATCATTGTCACCCACATCCTTGGTGATGGTGAACAACCCATAATAGAGTGGGTGAAGCTTCCGATGGGGCCTTGTAAGGTGTTATTTCTGCAAGTGCAACCAATCTTTGTCTCCCACCTGAAACTTATGTGGCACCCGATGTTGATCATGGCGTTGTTTGTACTTGGAATTAGACTTCTGTAGAATATCCTGAACCTATTGGCGGATGTGCTAGATCCACTCAATGAACCGGGTGGATTTTCTAGCTTCTGGTGGAGCAGGGAACGAGTCAGTCGAGGTGGTCACCAAGGGTATTGCAACATCCATGGGGCCCAATGGTTGGAATCCCATCCCCACCTGAAAGGGGCTGTGTCCAGTTGAGCTATGAAGGGCTTGGTTGTAGCTATGATGGACATAGGGAAGAATATCATCCCATGTGCGGGGGTGTTTTGAATTTTACCCGCGCAGGATATGTACAATCATCTGATTGACGACCTCAGTTTGACCATCTGTCTTGGGGTGGAAGGAAGTGGATTTGTTGAGCTTGGTATCCAGTAGTGACCAAAGGCTCGACCAAAATGTGCTGAGGAAATGACTGTCACAGTCTGAGATAATGGTTTGTGGGATCCAAAAATGTACCCATACTCATTCAAAGAATACCTTGGAAGTGGATTATGTTGTGATGTTCTTCTTGCAGGCGGCTAGAATCACCATCTTGGAAAAGTGATCAACAACCACAAAAACACAATCATTTCCATTCTTGGTGGATGGGAGGCCCGACATGTAGTCCATTGAGATGGATTCCCACAACCTGTTAGGAGTAGGTGGAGGGGTGTACACGCCCTGTTTCTTAGTGGTCGGTTTGGCAATAGTTCAGGTGGGGCAGGATCTGATATACTTGTCGAAATTCTATCAAAGTTTCGGCCAATAGAAATGTTTATGCAATACTTACACTATCTTTTCGATGCCAAAGTGTCCTGCCACTCGACTGTAGTGAGCTTCCCAAATCATCTTCGCGCGATCGCTTGATGGAACACAAAGATGGTCCATATGAAAAAACAACCCATATTGAAGATGGAAATTAGCGACCACTGAGTTGGAGCCCAACATTTGGTAGGTGGTGGAGAAGTCAGGGTCTATCTCATAGAGGTGGGACCATCTGGAGGTCTCGTGGCCACAAGATTCTAGCATTGTGGTGAGTGTCGCGACTGGAGGTCAGCTGAGGCAATCAACAACTTGGTTGGTACTTCTTGTTTTATACTTGATGTTGAGGTGGAACTGTTGTAAGTATGTGGACCACTTTTGATGGCGGTCATTTTGCAATTTTCCTTGGGTCTGCATGAACTATAGTGGCTTGTGATCAATGTGGATGATTGTCTCCTTCCCAAGAATGCAATGTCTCCACTGGTGAAAGGATTGCAAAATGGAGTACATTTCTTGTCGTCTGTAGGGTACTTATGTACAACATCTGATAGTGTCTCACTATGATATGACATGGGTTGGCCGTGTTGAGTGAGAACAATGCCCACAACATATTCTAAAGCATCTGTCTCAATCTCAAAGGGATGTTGTAGGTCCAGTAATGAAAGTACTAGGGATGATCACAAACGCTTCTTCAAGTCATCGAAGGCTTGTTGTTGGGACATTCCCGACACAAATTTTTCCTTACCGCCACCTCTGGTTACTTGGCTGAGGGACCATGCGATATGAGAGAATCCCAACATGAACCTGCGATAGAAATTAGCGAGGCCCAAGAAGCTCTGAAGTTCAACGAATGTGGTTGGGCTGGCCAGTCATGGATGAAATGGATCTTGGCTAGATCCACATGCACACCATGTCAATCAACTATGTAGCCTAAGTAATGGTCCCTGTCCATGCCAAAGGATCATTTTTCCAAGTTTTCATATAGTTTGTGATGCTGCAGGGTGTGCAAAACCTGCTGAATATGCTGCAAGTGTTCCRCCCAAGTCTTGTTGTAGATGAGGATGCCATCCAAATACACCACTACAAAAGTATTGGTGAAAGGTTGTAGGATATAATCCATCATCCTCATAAACGTTTTTGGAGTATTTGTCAAACCAAAGGGCATGACCAACCATTCAAAAATACCTTCTTTTGACTTGAAGGCAATCTTCCATACATCTGTCTGTTCTATTGGGACCTGGTGGTAGCCAGAATTTAGAGCAATCTTACTGAAGTATTTGGCCCCTGTGAGATGATCAAGGAGGCCGTCGATTTTGGGGAATCAAGTATTGGTTTCAGACTGTGATTTTATTCAGGGCCCAGTAATCAATGCAGAGTCGCTAGGTCCCGTCTTTCTTCTGCACCAACACAATTGGGCTCCCACAAGGCGATGAGATGGAATGTATGTGCCCCTTGTGGAGAAGTTCTTGGATCTGCCTCTTGATCTCCTCATTTTCTAACCGAGAGCGGCGCTAGTGTGGCCCATTGGGTAGTGGTGCCCCTAGGGTTAGATCGATGGGATGAATTACCTGGAAGTGCAGAGGTACCCCGGTAGGAGAGGAGAATATATCTGAGTATTCTTCCACGACCTTATCCACTTTCTTTTGTTGTGTCGAGAGATCGTTTGCGGAGGCCCTGGATGTGGTTGCGATCTTTCGCTCACTCTGAGAGAGAATCACGAAGAAGACAAATTTCCTGGTATGAGAGATGACGTTCCTGCATTGCTTGGAAGAGATTAAGGAAATGGAACTAGGAGGGACTGCCCTAGGTATCCTGTACAATTTCCTTTTCAAAGTAATAATAACACTATGAGGCCTAGACTCATATACAACATGACGTTTCCATAAATAAGGTTGGCCCAAAAGAACATTACAAACTTCGAGAGGAGAAGCATCACACAATAACTCGTCTTTTAATGGCTTGATGCCATATGACAGTCAACACTATTGGCTGACGCAAAGATCGCTTCCTTGGTGGAGCCATCCAATGGTGTAGGGTTGTGGGTGCGGCGTTGTCGGCAGGGCCAACCGCTTGACGACCTCTGCTGAGATGAGGTTCTTCTGGCTATTGCTATCAATGATGAAATGAAACATGGTGCCTTTTACCCACATCTATGAATGGAAGATGCACTCACCTTCTTCTGGTTCATCTGGTTCACCAGGCTAGATCTTGGTGGTAGCAACGATGGCAGCTTATCTTTGAGAAGAGATGTGACGGTTGCGCTCATTCGCAAGAAGATGATTACCATGAGGCTATGAAGGCATTTTTACAACAAACAGGAATGTCAAAATCCCTAGACATTAAAAAACCTAACCCTAGGAGATGAGGCGCCAAAATTCATCTGGGCCCCGTTTGGGTAAGTTAGTACATCAACTTCTCAGGGTCGTAACTTTTGCATACGATCTCCATTTTAGGCACACGATAGCCTGTAGGAAAGGTATCGTCGAGGAGATTCATTTTGGGGACTCAATTAGAGCCTTTGGCTATCATTGAGAAGATCGATCCAGAAAAACCTTCATTTAGGCCCTCAAAATGACCCCGAAAGTTAAAAATTGCTAAAAATAGTAAATTGCCAAAATTGCCAGAAAATGGTTTTGAGCGAGTTGGAAAAGGTGGGTGGCCACCGATATCCACTTGGATCATTGAATTTTCAAGAAATTAGGGAATTTTGAAACATTTCATCTCTTCACTTCCATATCTTAGCTCTCTTCTAGTTCATTTCAAGTGAACCATTCAACATCCAGATTAATAGTTTTTCAGGCAAAATTTTCATTGAATCTCATATCGGGGATTTCTGAAAAATACATGATATCAAATTTTAAATTAGCTGGTACTTATAGATATATTTGTGATTAAGGGGGGGGGGGTTGTTAGCTTGTGGCTTACCTTACCAATCGTAAAGTCTTCATGTCACCATAATTTATATTATTCATTTAGGATAACAGTCATTTATCCTCAATGATGACTAAGTGAGTTAGTTGAGATTGCCTATCCTTATCATCACTTGATTTTAGTATCTAGAGAAAATATCTCCTTTGAGGTGGCATCACCCATTGTACTATAAATACATACCATTGGTGTGAATACATATGAGTTGGCTAGTTATCCTTTTTTGTCATATTGTTGTTGTTGTGCATATTTTATTAGTCTTAAGGTGAATCTTGGCTCGACACAAAGTTTCATGCATGCCTTCAATTCTCGACATACAAAAAAGAAAGCAGGGATATTTTGCAATTAATGATGCACATAAGAAAGAACTAGCAAGTAAACAATAAATCAACAGAGCAAAGAAATATATTTTTTTTTTTGCAAAAAATGATGAAGTATCTCAAATTTCAAGTGATTGTACTTCATAGGTGAAAGAAGTTGCAAAGAGAAGTTTCAATAACATAGATATGTTATCCATCATACCATCAATTTTTAGCTTCACTAGGCAACATTACACTAACTCTCGTAGAACTTCCCCACCGGCTTTAACTTAATAACAATGGAGCTTAATCCTATTTATGGTGATACCAAGAAACAATGTCCTTTTGGGAAAATCATGTATAAAAGGACTCCTAGGATGACACTCTTTTCAATCATTCATATGGTAACAAGGAAGCTACTTTTATTTCTAAAATCAAATAAAACAAAATGAAGGAGGAGAAAGTATCCTACAACACTAAAATAAGAAAGGCCAAAATCGAGAGGAAAAACAAAAGGCCCTTCACTCAAACTAAAATAAAACAAGTAAAAAGATAAAAAAATGAAACAAAGGAAAACATATTTAAGTAGAAAATCAAATTGTGGTGACATGTGTATAGAAAGATCAAGGTTTTTTCAGGCATAAAAGAACTTTAGGTGGCGACCATTCACCAAAAATTGGAATGGTTCACCATCCAAGGTTTTTAATTTGAAAGTATTGGTCCCTAAAACCTCATAGATCGTGTAAGGAACCAACCATAAGGAATCAATCTTGAAGTGTTTATATGGGGCCTTGTGTGATTTTTCCCACATTAGGACATCATCCCCTACTATGTAATTTACCATCATGGTTATTTTATTGAATGAATGTTTAAAATGTCTTGCTTGTTTTGGAGGTGTTGGAATGCATCTTTTCTAACCTCACTTGGTCAAAATGGGGTTCTACCGGGAAACCATGGATTTTTGGGTTTTCTCCATTGGTTACTGGTCTGTTCTATAGGCACAAAAACGAGCTTACGAAACACGACCTTAGATAATGATACAAACAAATTATGATCATGATATAATTCCCGGTGTTGCATAGGCTAAGGGGGAAGAGTGGTTGGTTGAGTGGGATTGTTGTGGTTCAAAAGTCCTCTAGTTCAATTAGGGTGTATTAACAATGTTGTAAGGGATAAAAATCATCTTCTACCTCAAGAATAATCAACCTCAAGACTAGAATTTGTAAGTGAATAGAAAAAACAAATGGGGTTCCATACACCATAGTGGAATGACTTTGGCTCGTAGTTGTCTTGGGTGTTATCTGATCAGTCCATAAAGAAAATTTTATCTTTGTGTGCCAATCCCACTTGTTGTCTTTGACTGTTCTCTTAAGGATCTGAATCACATTTAAAATTTTTGATTCGGCAAATCCATTACCCTAGGGGAAATAGGTGGAAGATCAGAAAATTTGGATGCCATACGTGACACCAAGGTGAAKCATGGCATTGGACATGAAAGATGATCCATTATCAGTCAATATCTTAGCAAGGGTTCCGAAGTGGGATACAATGTTAAGCTCGATGAATTATACTACCTATTTCTTGTAGCATTTGTAAGGGAAACTTATTTAGCCCACTTCATAAAGTAGTCAGTGATAGTCAAGATAATTATGTGGCCTATTCTAGAAGGTGGTGAGATTGGACCAATAAAGTCCATACCCCATATTATGAAAGGGACCTGTACTTCAATGGAATTAAGTGGTAAGAATATAAATTTTTCTTCCCAATGAAGCGTTGGAAATCTTCACATTTTCAGACCAGTAAATTGGAATCTTGATGGAGGGAAGGCCAATAGTAACCTGCATGTAAAAATAAATTCTATAGTGGTTTTAGTTGAAAAATGACCTCCAAAAACATTAGAATGACATTGTTCAAGTTCCATTTGGGCTTGATCAGGACTAAGACAATGTGACAACACTCCATCAAGGTTCCTCATATAAAGGATTTGATCTTGTATGACATATTGGGCAACTTGTAAGCGAAGCGTTCACTTGGATTTAGTATCCATTCTTGGTGGAAAAACACCATTCATTAGAAAATGTACTATAGGTTCATACCATGGTTGTAAGGCCAACTCAATTTCATTAACCATTTCTTTGTAACCAATCAAGAATTCTACTTGAGTTGGTTCAACTATGAAAGAGGCATGGGATTGAGTTAGAAATTCAACCAACCCCATTCATTGGTTTAATGTCTATGTCATATTCTTGCATGTGCATGATCCATTTAGACTGCTTACTATGCAGTTCGATTTGGTTCAAAGCAGTGACTAAGAGAGATGTAGGAACAAAGACTTGAACTTTGTGGCCTTTGATGTAGTGTCAAAACAACTCCAAGGTTTTATATAAATATTAACTGTGTTTATCAAGTTGAGAATAGTTCAGTTGATGTGTCTTCAAATTATGTCTTACAAAGAAAATCGTTCTAAGGTTTTCTTCATGGTCCTTTTGCAATAAAATTGTAGAAATAGTCTCCTCTAATGAGTTAGTGTATATGAAAAAATATTTAGAGTGATCAGGATTAATAAATAGAGGTGCATAAGTAATGGATATATTAATAGACTCAAAAGCATGACATGCAGGAGGGTCCCATTTGAACCTAATGTTCTTCTTAATTATTCGATTTAGAGGTTTGACAACTTGAGTGAAATCAAGAATGAAGCATCTCAAGAAATTTATATTTCCAAAGAAAGATTACATCTATTTCTTATTGGTAGGTAAGGGTATCCTTTTGATTGCTATCACCCTCTTAGGGTCAACTTTGACACCCTCTTGAGACACAATGTGACCGAATATTTTTCCTTCCATAACACCAAAAATGGTCTTATTAGGGTTTAAGGATATGTCAAACTTATGACACCTGATAATTACTTGTCTAAGGTGATCAAAATGACTACCTCGTTGTTTGGAGAATACCGTAAGGTCATAAAAGTAGGAAAACACAATCTTACCTAGGCACGTTGAAATGTACTTCCAATCTCAATCAAACCAAAATGCATGTTGTGATATGCATGCGTTCCCCAATGAGTAGTAAAGGTGGTTTTGTGACAATTAAAAGGTTTGAGGTGTTATCGCACTAAGTTGCCTTGGGTCTTTTAGCCCTTATTTTTAAGTTTTTTAAGCCTTTAGATTTTAAATTTTGATTTATTTTCTTAAGTGTGATTTACTTAGGTTACTGTTAGCGTCGGAGGTCACCCTAGATTGCAGCAGGAGCAGAGCCCGATGCCCATCAATTTATGTCACGATTTTTTTAATGGGGTGATCGAATGGAAGTCAACTCAACACGATGTGGTTGTAACTCCAAAACTAGGCCAGACATGCATAGGCAAGTGAGGTCTTAGATAAACTTCAAACAATAAGTTGTAGTAAGGGTGAGTAGGGGGAAGAAGTGTATCAGAAAGATGCAAGGGTTTGTCGTAAACATCAGGTTTCTAGTAGACTGTAGAGGAAAACATCTAAATGCAAGATCTTCTTACATTCAAATGCAGAAAACTGGAGAATACAACAATGTAACGATAAATCCTTTATCCTAACATAATTGCAATCATTTGCATGAATCAGTCGATCATGAAATCTCTCAGTGTGAGATGAAAACCAGATGGAGTGAGAAGACTGTCTGTCATTAAACAAGAAATCTTACACACCAATACATAACCAAAAAAAAGAGTCTGCGCTAAAAATTTACAATCGGGAGCTTTGCTCTACCATCGATAGATTACAAAATACAAAGACTGAGTCTATATAATCAGGAAAATTTTCCTCACAGAGGCATGCCCAGTCACCCAAGACTTGGTGTCCCTTTTGTCAAACCTGTACTGATATCCTTCTTCAAGCGCCACCTTAACTGTGCATGGCTCCTGCAAGGAGGGTAGCTGAGCCATTAAGTGTCGAGCTAGCGTGTGCAGACTTCTTTGTCTAGTCGAGGACTTAGGCATGGCTTCTTTGGAAAAATTGGTGCACAGGACCCCTTTGAGCAGACCGCTTTCCAGACCCTCCATACCTCACACTTAATGAATGAAAGGAGGTTTCAACCACCCGTTCTTGCCTTCATTTACTCCAAGCGAGAAACAATATTGAGATCGGATCCGATGGCGCCTGGAGATCGCGATAATCCCCTCTATAACTGAACTCGGTGCCTTTGGCCTTCTTTACATAGCTCCTTTCTTTCCCCAAGTGACCATGGGCTGTGACTACGTGCTTATTCCCAAGGCGCTTTCGACGTTCGCGAATGGGAAGGAGCTAATCCCTGCTTTTTGAAATCGCGATGAGAGAAACACCAAGATGGCTCAATTGGCCGCTAGGTGTCCCCTTTGGATGGACGACTGAGGCTGCTTATCGATATTGTGGGCCCGGCTTTGGGCACTTTCGACGTTTCGGGGTTTCGAGATGTACAACGACATAAAACCTTCACCCTTTGAACTTGCAACTGCCGAAAAGCCGACGCAACTAGATCTCGCGCCATGCATCCCTTGGATGGATGACTGCTATTCTTCCCTGCATACAATATGGGCGCGATCTATTTGCTCTAATCTCAACGCAACTCTGTTATCCGCGATTTCCCGCCAACCGTTGATCTGCTCCTTTAGATGAATCCCGACCGTTGAAATCAGACTGCTCGCTCGCTTGATTTAAACCCGAAAATGGATTTCTTCTGTGAGCTACGCTCGGCGCCCGTCGCGCCACTTCCAGACCTGATCTCTCTTGTGCTTCAGATGAGAAATGTTACTAACATTAGGCTCCATGGGGGATAGAGTCGTCCTTGTGATGCTCTAAGGACTCATTTTGCAGTTCTAGTGCCTTGATGTTGGGCTATGGAGTTATTTACTAAGCCGAAACAATAAAAGTAAACAAAAAGAACTAAAAGGACAATATTTACAAAACATATGAGCCACCGAAGGCTCAGACAAAACATTTTTTAAGAAAATGCCCATTTACTGGGTTGTTGAAAACTTCTTCACCCTCCAAATCCTGTAGCTGATATGTGTTATTTGAGAAGACTTCAGAGATTTTGAAAGGCCCAATCCATAGGGCTTCAAATTTGTCATGCTTTCCCTTGTCTTGCTTAGGAGCATCCCATTTCAATACCAGGTCTCCTATCTGGAACTCGTCCTTCTTGGATTTCTTATCGAAAACCTGCTTGATCCTCTGCTGATGGTCCTGAATTCTGATCATTACCTTCTCTCTGGCCTGCTGGACTTCTATCAGCTGATGAATTCTTTGGATCATATCATTGGGCTCTTCTTGATAATCCTGGAAGAATTTCGCTACGGGAATGGTCAGCTGAGAAGGAAAAACAACTTTTGCTCCGTAAACTAACTGGAAAGGGGAGATGCCTATAGATCTCTTTGTGGTCACCCGATCGGCCCATAGAGTGAACTTCAGCTTCAAATTCCAAGCCCTTTTGTTGTCCTCCAATAATATTTTGATGATTCTTATCAGGCTTTTATTGGAGGACTCTGCTAAACCATTGCCCTAGGGATAGTATGGGGTGGAGTGAATCAGATTGATCCCAAATTGTTCACAAAACTTTACTAATGGCTCAGCCTTGAAAGAGGCTGCGTTTTCAGTAACAATCTTTCTTGGGCAGCCAAACCTTACGATGAGGTTTTCCAGGAATCCAATAATTACCTTGTGGGAAGTACTCCTGGTAGGGATAGCTTCAATCCACTTAGTAAAGAAATCTATAGTGGTTAGTATCCATCTGTGCTTCCCGCTGGAGGCAGGGTGGATTTCTCCAATAAAATCTAGGCCCCATTGCTGGAAAGGTACCGAAACAACTAAAGGCTTTAAGGGCAGGGACTTGAGCTGTTGCTTTCCTGAAAATCTTTGGCATGGATACAGGCCCTAACTCCTCTATGGACATCAGCGAACAAGGTGGGCCAGTAGTACCTGGCTCTGAGAATTTTGTGGGCTGTGGTCTTCCAGGAATGCTGCCCTCCACATAGGCCGCTGTGAAATTCGACCATGATCCTGTCGGCCTCTCGTGGATCCATGCATTTTAAAAGCACTCCCAGGGGGTCTTTCCAGTATAAAGTTTGATCGATAAGTCAGTACCTGATTTCCTTGAGATTCCGAGCTCTTGCTTTGATTCTTTGCAGGCCATCTGGGGGCCGCAACTCCTGCAGAAAATATATGACATCCTTATACCAAGGACATAGAGCCAACAATGGTTCTATTTGAGGGCCTACATCGAACAACTGATTCTGCTGATTTCCTGATCGTGCATTGATGAAATCCACCCCCAAGGCTTTGCGATTAGCTTCAGCCAACAGCTTGGCTAAGCCTTGACCCTTGATCAATCTGGTAGGCCTTATTTCCAAGTCAAATTCTAGGATCTTGGCTATCCATTTACTCCTCTTCCCATCAATGTCGGGCTATACAAGGATGTCCTTCACAGAGGCTGAAGGAACGTATGCGGTCACTTTTGAGTGCAAGACATAGACTCTGAAAGATTTGAGAGCTTTCACTAAGGCATAGGCCTGCTTCTCCATGATTTCATATCTGACCTCTGCATCTCTTAATGCCTTGCTGAAGAAGGCAATGGGTTTCTCTCGCCCTTCCTCCTTCATCCTCTCCATCTCTGCAGACAGAGACTTCACCATTTTGGTCAGTTCATCCACTTGAGGGTAGGGCACCGGTGGGCTAGAAGTTGAGGTTTCAGATCTTTCCTTTCTCCTGTCTGCATCGGCCTTGTTCCTTAGTCTATCAGTTGCTAATACATTGGATTCCACTTCTATGGCCGCATATTGCATTTGAGCTAAGGAGGTGGCTCTTCTTTCTCTCAATAAAAGACAGAAATTGGGGCCAAACGCACTAGCATAAGAGATCTTGGCTGAGGCTTCTGAAGGCTTTATTTCGTTGGGGATTTTATTATACAACTTTTTGAATCTTTTGGAGAAGTCTGAGACAGACTCTCATTCCATCTTCTTCAAAGACCTGAACTCCGTCATGTAATACATGAAATCCTTTCTGTCTCCCCATTGCCTCAAGAAAGCACTATCTAGGGCTTCAATCCCATCAATAGATCCGAGGGCCAATCCTCTAAACCACTTCCTCACCTCACCATCCAGGCTCTGGACGAAGACTCTCATCCAGACATCTTCATTTTCAATGTTGAGGTTGTCTGCGTAGCTATAGAAATCAGCCAGGTTCTCTTCCGCAGTTACGCCCCCTTCCCTGGTGAACTTGGGCATGTATTTCAAGTAATCTCCAGCAGGGAGAGGATTCATAGGATGGGGTAGAACTAAGGGAGCATATCTGGCAATGACTATGGC
>SNQJ01S0003466.1:180504-190929 GCA_010110895.2 Picea sitchensis
CCTCATAGAGGCATGCCCAGTCACCCAAGACTTGGTGTCCCTTCAGTCAAACCTGTACTAATATCCTTCTTCAAGCACCACCTTAACTGTGCATGGCTCCTGCAAGGAGGGTAGCTGAGCCATTAAGTGTCAAGCTAGCGT
Source organism: Picea sitchensis (assembly GCA_010110895.2). NCBI lineage: Eukaryota > Viridiplantae > Streptophyta > Pinopsida > Pinales > Pinaceae > Picea > Picea sitchensis. Next base: position 180,646 of record SNQJ01S0003466.1, read on the forward strand.
GTGCATACTTCTTTGTCTAGTCGAGGACTTAGGCATGGATTCTTTGGAAAAATTGGTGCACAGGACCCCTTTGAGAAGACCGCTTGCCAGACCCTCCATACCTCACACTTAATGAATGAAAGGAGGTTTCAACCACCCGTTCTTGCCTTCATTTACTCCAAGCGAGAAACAATATTGAGATCGGATCCGATGGCGCCTGGAGATCGCGATAATCCCCTTTGTAATTGAACTCGACGCCTTTGGCCTTCTTTACATAGCTCCTTTCTTTCCCCAAGTGACCATGGGTTGTGACCACATGCTTATTCCCAAGGCGCTTTCGACGTTCGCGAATGGGAAGGAGCTAATCCCTGCTTTTTGAAATCGCGATGAGCGAAACGCCGAGATGGATCAATTGGACGCCAGGTGTCCCCTTTGGATGGATGCCTGAGGCTGCTTCTCGATATTGTGGGCCCGCCTTTGGGCACCTTCGGCGTTTCAGGGTTTGGGGTTTCGAGATGTACAACGACATAAAACCTTCACCCTTTGAACTCGCAACTGCCGAAAAGCCGACGCAACTAGATATCGCGCCACACATCCCTTGGATGGGCGGCTGCTATTCTTCCCTACATACAATATGGGTGCGATCTATTTGCGCTAATCTCAACGCAACTCTGCTATCCGCGATTTCCCGCCAACCGTTGATCTGCTCCTCTAGATGAATCCTGACCGTTGAAATCAGACTGCTCGCTCGCTTGATTTAAACCCGAAAATGGATTTCTTCTGTGAGCTGCGCTCGGTGCTCGTCGTGCCACTTGTAGACCTGATCGTTCTTGTGCTTCGGATGAGAAATGTTACTAACAGTTACCTTGAATAAATGAAGGCTTGAGTGTTGGCTCATTTTTTACCCTCACATAGATTTTTGGCCTAGGTTCATTTTCTTGGCTCATGTTTTGACTCAGCTCATGACTTGACACCAAGCCTGACTCATCCCATGACCTACATGACTTGTCATGTCACATTTTTCAATCATACCTTTCTCCTTGCCATGTTGTCCCTATGTCCTATTAAAATAGTCAAATCATCTTGTCCCCATGTCCTATTAAAATGGTCAAATCATCTTGTTGAAAAAGAGCGTTGCCAACTCACTAGGAGTTTCTGTAGCGCACTCCTTGTCCTTCATTCTTTTCCATGATTCGTCATCATAACGATGAATTTATGCTCTACCTAGTTTTCAACACTATGGTTCATTAAAATATGCTTTCTAATATTTGGTTTTAATGAGTATTGCTAACGGTTTCAAGTTTTGAATATTTTCAAAACTCGACACTACTAAAACTACCAGTTCAGATCAGTTGGCAGTGGCGCTATGAGATCGGTTGCTGAGGTGGATTTGGAAGATGAGATGGTCATGGTGATATCCTAAACAGTTTCAGAGCTCCAAGTTATCATTACTCCTCTAGGTATTTTGTGGTTTCCCTCCCCTGCATAGAAAATTCGAGTAGTAGCTGTTGCTTGGATTTTTGGTAGCAACTGTGTCTGAAAAATTGTTCCCTCCTTTATCCCTCTCCATGCATATTTTCTCTCACACAAACTTGCAACCACCACACCTGGTTTTTAGTCATTAAACACACAATCTCCTTCTCCTCCTAAGTATTGAATGCCCGTGCAAACACTTATTCCTTGTGTGTGCACTGCGCTACCCAAAATCATTGCGGAAACTTCGCTACACTTCCCCTGCTTCCTCTACTATTTGGATTGGAATATCATCAACCAGGTTTTCAAATACCATTGTAGTAGTTTTCCTTCACTATATTGTTATTTTTCAGTTTGAGATCTACAAACAGTAAGGGGACGGAAAATTGCATTTCTTGCCTTTCAAAATCCATCATTCATTTTCATTCTCCCATTGAATCCTACCTCCATTTTCTCTCCTAACCTTCACTTCACCATAGCCTTTGATCCCTTGTCTTGACCCATGGAGACACCTCAGAAGAAGAAATCTCACAAGGGAGGAACTGTGTTCAGAACTGAACCCTTAGACATGCATTTATTTGAGGCAGAGCCAATGGTTAGGGAAGTTTTCCAAGGGGTGGGCTACCTCTCTTTCTTCCAAAACATGTAGAGGGGACATCCTGAAGTGGCAAGGCAATTTGCCTCACATTTTTATGGCCTTAAGAATAAGGCAGGAGATCTGGAGTTTAAGGTGTCTGAAGCCTCTATTGCAGCAACCATAGGGATTCCAAACACAAGGGAGAGATGGTTTAAATCCATGAATTTGAATGCAACCTTCTCCAAGGACTTCCTTAAGACAGATTATCAGACTAAGAACTTTTCCAAGGGGGTGCCTAGAAGTCATCTAGTTAAAAGTTTTGACAAGATGTTGAAGATCATTCAAAGATACTTCACATGTGAGGGGAGGTTTAATATGTTATACCAATACCATATAAGGCTTCTGCTTCATTTTACTGGTAAATATGAAATTAATATCCCTTTCTACTTTTTGAGGAGCATGGGGAAAATGTCTGACAGATTCCAAGCCAAATCCAAGGCTATGGATACTAGTGTCTTTCATTCTGGATTGATCAGAATGTTGGTAATGGAAGAATTGATAAAGAGGAACATTCCATGGGAACAATTCATTGTTTCAGCTCACATGAAGTTTGACATAGCATCCACTCCTCAGTCAAAGATACAAAGTCCTTTTCCATCCACTAGTATTGCTTTAGCAGGAACCATCAAGAAAATAAAGAGTAAATCCATTGCTCAAGGAAAAGAGGTTGTTAAGGAAGTTGAATAAGTAGACAAGGAGGCATATCATTTGACACATAGAGACATTTCACTCCCTCCTGCACCAGAATTAGAAGATGTCCCTTGATATACGAAAGCCACAAAAAAGAAAGGAAGGAAATTTCATTTCTCTTCATCTCCCTCAGCAGCTAGCACAAAAGCCAGGAAACCTTTCACAAGATCATCAACTCTCAAGGAGGCTGTTGAAGCACAAGTCCTACCAAAGGTTTTTATTCTGAAGAAAAAGGGAGATAAGGTCAAAGGCATTGAGAAGCCTATGGAGGTGGTAGACAGAGCCTCTATGTAGCAGAAATATGAAGGTGAATCCATGAAGAACACTATTGAGATTATCAGTATTATCACTCCACCCAACAATCATACCTTCAAAATATTGATTAGACAACTCAAGGAGGCTAGGAAGGAGGTTTCTTGCTTGAGATCAGAGGGTTTATATGAAAGGATTAAAATGAAGGAGCTCATGGATAATTACAACAACACTCTTGATTTGGAAAGATTTGTAGCTAGAAGAGATCTTCCTCTCCATAAACAAATCAAGAATATCTATAGGAAAAACATAGACTTTCAATCTCAGAACATAAATCTCAAGGAAAAGCTACAACACTTCAATGATGAAGTGGCCCAGAGGAATTTGAATGTGCTGGTTGAAGCTGCCATTGAAAAGGAGAAACCAATAGTGAATAAAAGCACACCTACAATCAAGAAGCCTATCACTACAAAAGGAAAGCATGCTGCTGTACCAGAAGGAATTCCTCCTTCCACAAGAAGGAGTGCCAGGTTGATGAAATGATTGGGGGAATGTAAGCTCCATTTTTTAGAATGGTCTCTTTTTTGCAAGAGTAAGTGATCAAGGATGTATTATTTTTTTCCACTTATACAGGAATTTACAGGCTCCTAACCTATCAGCTCAAGTTTTTGTGCTTTTCAAAAGATTAATCTCCTCATACAGAAAGATCACAGACATTCTGTAGCGCTATGGTGCTGTGGAATCGTCTAATTTAGCATATCCTGCTAATTTGATACCTACAGTGCTACCAAATATTCTAAGACTGGTGTAACGATGGCATTGCGAATTCCACATGGTGTTACCAAATATCCTAAGTGGTGTAACGATGGCGCTACTGAATTCATAGGGATATATTACAATGGCGCTACCAAATCCATTTTGATGACTGGCGCTACAGATTTTGCAGGACCGTTTTTGATGACTAATGCTACAAATTCCACAGAGCTGATTGAAGTATGGCGCTACCAAATTATACACAAAGATATACAAGCTCGATGCTACCAATTCTGTAGGCCTATTTTGGAGCTGTGCTATGAAATGTGCAGAGTATTTTGTGAAGGCGCTACAAAAAATCGCTACTCAACGCACTACTGAATGACGCTACCAACTGGTACCTGGAATCAAGGGGTTCAAGTTATCACTCTTATGGGTGGATGATGATGTGGAGAATGGATAATATCATAGGTGGAAAAATGATGACAAATTAAAACCTCTATAGGAAACTTGGCATGGAAAGGGATGTGCATCAATGAAGACAATGCCAGTTAAGAGTTTTATGGATTGGTTGCCAACATATTTCCTTTTTTGTAGCATAGTTGTTAGCATATCTATTAGGCTGAATAACTGATTTAGAGAATCCTATGGGAGGAAGGCCAACTCACACCTCTAGATGTGGCCTTCCATTTTTGTTATAAATATATATTCCAAATGCTTTAGTAGGTTCGAATGGTTGAGATAGGCTCCCTTATTGTAATATTTTGATGAGGCATACTGGTTCTCTGGTTATGTACTTGACTTGAGACTTTTTTATTAATATAAGTCAGTTTCTCTTATTCCATATTATTGCCTCTTATACTGAAGTGTTCATGATTGAATGATTCACATGAGATTGTTATAGTTGTATTATGATGAATGTTTGATTATAGTACTGTTATGATGTTCTTCAATGTTCTATAAACTTTGAATTCAAGAAGATATTGTGTTTGAGTTTTTCTTCCTTAGGCTTCTTGAAGACCTGATGTCCATAGAATACCTCTACATTTTCCTCACTAAATTCTTCCTTCTATTCACCTTTACTCCGACTCACTGACTAAAGTTGATCAAGACCTCAATTTCTTGTGCATACTAGCCCATATTTCTGAGTTAGAACATTATTATCTTGAGTCTTATCCATTTGACCTCTTAAAAACTCATTTACATTTACATATAACTTGATGGGTACTGGGCTTATCCTCTTTTCAATATGAAGGTGATTCCTAGTGCTAACATGGGGATACATGATTATAGCCTAAGAAGTCATCTAAAAGAGACATCATTTGAGCCCTAGAGACTTGTTGGAGGATCTCCTCCATAGGTGGGACATGGTAGTTGTCTTTTAAGGACACTTTATTTAAATGTTGAAAATAAACACACAACCAAATATCCCCATTTTTCTTCCTATTTGGAACCAAATTGGATACCCACTGTGGTTAATGAACATAGTATGTGACCCTTGCTACTTCCATATTGTTTAATTCATCCCTAATTGTTTATTCTAAGGCAAGATTTTTCTTCCTTTGTTTCTTCTTATAAGGATTTGAATCAAGGATTATTAGTATGGCATAAACTATCTCCTACATATTGAAGACCTTGAGGTCCTTGTAGGACCAGGAAAACAATCCATGAACTCTGTTAAGAGTTATGTGAATTGAGTGATCTTGAAAGGAGAAAAACATGACCCTATATCAACCATTTTTAGGTATTTCTATATTCCCATATTTGTAGGGGTAGTTTCTTACACCTTCCTAACATATTCATTGTTAATACTAGGTGTATAAGTAGAAGAATCATTGGAATCAAACATGGATAGCCTAGGGGGGATTTTATTTGTTTTCAATTGGATTATAACCCTGGTTTCCTATTCTATCTCATGACAGATATGTAAGTCTTCAAATTCCTCCTTGTTATGAAGGAATCTATAGATTTGTTCATCAATATCAAAAAATTTCCAAGAGTCAAAGTTATTGGGTAACGTAGGCGTATGTAAGATTTGGTCTTCTATATCCTCAACAAACCTTATGAAATTTTAAGTAAAGAATGAATTAGTTAAGGCCAAAGTATCAAATACATGGTTTGCAGACCTATGTACAACTTGAATGTTGAAAGACGAGAAATTCTCAATCAATTCCTTATCCTTTCAGTAGTACTATTTGAGGTGAGGGTTAGGAACCACATATTTTTCTTTGATTTGGTTCACAACTAGATATGAATCCCCGCTTACCAACAAATGGTGAATTCCTAAGTATAAGGCCTTTTGGAGGCTCTGAACTAACACTTCATATTCATCCATGTTATTGGTGTTAGAGAACTCTAATTGAAAAGAGAAAGGGATTACCTTTCCCTTGGGATCACATAGAAATACCTTAGCATTGGATCCATTCTTGGATTTGGCACCATCAAAATCCATTCTCAAAATCATTTAATATTTCTCAGGAGGAGGCACATGAACATATTCTTAAGATAATACAATATATGTACCCATCCCTGTGTCTTGGAAAGACACTTGTTTTGTGTTGTAGGAAATAGGTACAACCTGCTCTCGATACTTTGGCTCTCTCCTAATGAAAACTTCTACACCCTTATGAGGAAAGGTAAAGTGGGTTCCTTCCATGAAGTAGAAATCATGTTTGATCTAGGAGGACCACTCTCTTATTAAAAGAACACCATATGCTTCAGATATATCTGCTACAATTACGTGTATGAGCATGCTCACAATAGGAGCTTGGTTGAAGACAATGGATAAGTCTTTGATGTAACCGATTGTTTCTACATTTCTTGATTCCAAAGTTAGTAAATATTTACAAAGACCTTTGCACTCAAGACCCAACCTCCTCATAACTCACAGGGGCATGACATTGTTCCTTGCTTCTGTGTCAATGAAAAAATTATGGAGCAGAAAATAAAAATTATTTATTGAGACATAGAAAGGAGGAACTCTTGGGTATAAATCAATGACATCATATGCCTCCTTTGGTTGTGAGGAAGCCTCTTTGGAAGGAGAATATCTCTATTCTATTTGTGGAGGAAAAGGGGATTGCAATAAAGGAGAGAGGTTTTCAAACTGAGTAGGCATCCTAAGAGCATATAACATTGTCATATGGGCTGGAACCTTCACTATATCTTCAACTACATTGTAATTAAGGTCCTAGTATTGGAAAACATGGAGGTGGTTCATTAGGTATGTTAACCTTTTTTGGAGCCCAAGGAGCTCTGCTCTTTAGAGGAGAAAATGATCTACCACTTATGATAACTTTATTTTTACCATTGTATTTAGGAGTAGTTTTGGCCCCACTCCTTGTAGAATTGGTCTATAGGTATGATTCCTAGTTTCTACAACAAAGCTTCCAAAAGAGGATGAGTTTTAATAATAAGGAACAACCTATTGCATGTTAAATTGATAATTATGAGAAGTGGAGGTAAGTTTGTTATTTATAGGAGGTAAATGTGCCTTTCCTGCCTTGGAAAATTACAAGTGATGTGCATACGAGTAAAAATACTTAGGATCATGGAAGTCTTGACCAAAGTGACACTAATCCAGTTCAACCACATTATTCCTGAGAGGGGGACTAGGAGGAAGAGGAGGTCTTGGCCTCGAAGGTGCAACAAATTGCAAGTCATTCACTTTTTGATTTAGGGAAAGGATTTTATTATCCATGTTCATTAATAATTTCATTGTTTCAGAACTTTCCCTTGCTTCCATCCTAGACGTTTATGTAGGTAAAGGCTCATATTGATGACCCTCATTTTGAACTATTTCATTCCTAGGCCTTCCGATAAAATGGGGTTGAGCTATAGATGAGGGAATCATACTAGATTCCCCCATGTTTTTCTTAATTTCAAAGGCACTAGCCTTGGCTACCTCTAAAGTGTTTACTGATTTGTCTTTCAATATGTACTTTGAATTCAAATTAATTGCGGTAATGTAGTAGTGAAACAAGTTATTCCCAAAACATTGTGAAGAAATTGGAATCCTATTCAAGGTGGAGGTAAAGCATTGATTAAAATCACAAAATGGCTCTCCCTCATGAATGGATGTTGTTGTGAAATCCTTGAGTAGAAAAGCCACATCATCTTCTCCTTGGGAATGCTTCTTTAATTCTTGGATCACAGTGTCCCAATTTTGGATAGTATCACTGGGAAGAAAGTGATACCATCTCGTTTCTTCCCCCTCAAAAGTCCTTACAAACAATCTAATGAAGACATCATGAGTTTTTATATCCGTGAGTGCTAATGCATCATAAAAATTTTGTATGTGATTTTTAAAATTCAATGGACCAATGTCACTGAACTTAGGAACCTGATTTGGTGCATCCACAGGTATGTTATGTAAATCCTTGAGCCAACCTCAAAGGGGTCTAGGGTTGCCAAGGCATTTTCATCATAACATGTGTGGAAGGAACAACAATAGTTGTTGGAACAATTATGGGAATAACTTGATGGTTTGGAAATGTTGTTGGGTTAATCGATGCTTGTTTTAATATGGGATTTAGAATGGGAGAAGAGGAAGAAAGTGAATTTTTTTTTACAATAGGTGTAACAAGTTTCTCTAGTTTCCTAGATGTATGTGTATTTCTATTTTATTTCCTTTGAAAAAATTGTCTTCTTGTAATCCATGGGGACATTGTTTCCCTAAACTTAAGATGTTTCCTCCTTGCCATCTTGCAAGGGGATCATGTAATGTATCTTGATTATAACATGTGTATCACACCAATAATCCTACTCTTTTTGATAAGGTGTTAAAGTAACCCAAATTGAACAAGAAGTTTGTTTTAGTTCTTCTCCAAATGAAAGGTAAGATATAACACTTAATGATTGCTCAAATGAGGTTGAACAAGAAGGATAAGATATTGACAAGGCACAAAAATAATAATTTGGATGGTATTTATAACTCCCTAATCATTGGAAAATAAAAAAATTGAACTGGACTATGACACCTACCAAAGAAATTCACTATGTATTTGGATGACCTTGTCTTATGTTTCTGCCAAAAGATGGAGGGAAGTGGATGGGGGAAAATATACCAAAGACTTTGGGTCAGATGCTCAATAAAAGTTTGGGATACAAGAAAAATAAAAGAGGTTTGCAAGTGTTCCACAGTGGAGTTTCCAGAAAAGGGACATTTTATAATAAAAATCTATCCATTGAGATGAATCCCCCCTATCCGACAGTGAAGTTGGTTACAACCTTCTTGACAGATCGAAACGAGTCAAAGACTACCCACACCTCATATGGTCTTGTGTCCAAGGTACTGAAAAGGGGAAGAAGGAGAGGTGAGGGACTTGCGTAATATTCCTCTTAGGACCACCCAACTTGTGTATCATCCTCCCTCAGCTCCCTGGGTGGCCCATAAGACCGGGGGGTGATTTTTGTGGACAAGGAGGTTGAAAATGAGCTTGTTGATTTTCAGACATGTAAACTAATAATAGTGAACAACAAGTTGTTCACTCCCTTATGGCCTTGGGAAAATGTTCTAAACTTGTTCTTGGGGTAAACCAGAGTCCAAAACAATTATCCAATGAATGGATTATAAAAAATTACTAAAGTCTAAGAGTAAAAAAGGATTTGGAAAACTACAACCATGCCATTTAATATGGCTATAAGTTATGAAAAACATGTTGTTTGGGCCTTGTAATACGTGAAAAAAAACCCATAATTACCTCAAATTTTCCAGAAATAGTCCCAAAACTTTAAAGCGTGAAAAGTGGGATCTGGAAATGCAATTCTAGCCCTTTATTAAGCTGCTACAACTATAGAACATGATGTAACTGACTGCAAAATATAGTTTACCAAGATGTTGGGTGGACTGACGAAAGGTTTGAGACTTTAACTATGTGTTAATTGTAAAATTTAAACTAGTTAATCACATGCAAGGCTACCATATGGTTATGAAGGTCATCCCGATCAGACTCACACATTTTATCTCGTAACTATCTTCCTAGTATAAACTAAGTGAGATAGCATACACCACTTGGTCAAAACAATGGGTGGCCCATGCAATTCAGAGAAGTAGGGGTTAGCCCCTTCTTGTCACTAGCGCTTTTGAGCTCTTAAATATACTTAGATGGAATAAGGATACTTGTGCAAAGGAAGAGTCTCAATACCCCCCCAAGGGATTTTAGTTGAGTTTATCCAAGCAATGTAGTATTCCAATCCGAGGTAAGCTAATCAAAGTTTGAAATCTTGATATTTATCCAACAAGACCAATTTGAAGAAATGATATCACTCAATTGATATAAGGAAGACAAATATATGATGGGACCGTGATGATGATTCCCTAGCTTTGACTCTTATTTTTCTATAAATTGAAAATGATGAAATGCAAATACCAATCCATCCATGTGGTGAGATCACCTCTTACTTTCACAAAAGTGTCTCTTGGTTAATAAAATTGAAATCTAGCTAAATAATATATATATAGTTTTTTTTAGTCAATTGGGTTTAACCCGAGTGGTTTG
>SNQJ01S0003466.1:190953-221472 GCA_010110895.2 Picea sitchensis
GTGACATGTTGAGCTCTTAAAATGAGCAAGCTATCGAAAAAGCCCCAACTTTCTATAAAATCTGGTTTACCCCGTGTACCATCCTCGAAATGAGGGGAAGTTCCCGGTGGGTTTCCCCAGGCTCTATTCCAAGTGTGTGTGTGTGTGTGTGTGTGTGTGTGTGTGTGTGTGTGTGTGTGTGTCTATATATAGTTTTGTTTCATGGGGTGGATCCCTCCCTTTTGTTTTCATATGTTTTCAGATGTTTTTATATATATTTTTTGTTATTTTATTTGGTTTTGTGAGTGGGCCGCTTTAGAGGAAACAACTTATAAGTGAGAAATGGACACAAATATACAAAAACATTAATACCATTTCACCCTCGTTACTAAGCTTGACGTTAAAAACAATAGGTATGATGACATGGAAACATATATAATGTATAAATTTATAGATAAATATATAGTTTTGTTTCATGGGGTGGACCCCTGCATTTTGTTTTAAGACGTTTTTGTATTTTTTGATGTTTTTGTTTTGGTTTTGTGAGTGGGCCCCTTTAGGGGAAGCAACTTGTAAGTGAGAAATAGACACAAATATACAAAACTATTAATACCAGTTCACCCTCCCTAATAAGCTTGACGTTAACAACAATAGGTATGATGACATGGAAACCCAACCATCCCCTAGTCATAGGGTTATGCTCCTTTAGTATTTGAATCAAGTGTTGTGGTACTTAATAAATTCAAGAAATAATAAATGAAATTGACTATGCTACTCATCCCAGAGGAATGGGGTTGAATATCTTTGTGGGACGCATAACTGCCATGTGCAAATAAGACTTCAATTGGTTCCTCGGTTAGTGGGTTGGAAATGAAAATTAAATAAATGATAATCATAAAGGAAATAATAATGATATTTATGAACAAAGGAAATGTTTGCAAAGAAAGAATTTATCTTGAAGATGAATGCTATATTAATAGTGAAGTGTGGGAAAGATTTATAAAACTAAATAAACTCAAATAAAAAGAAATTAGGAGTGTGGAATGTTGACTTGAAATCTTGTTACCTATTATATAAAGATTGCAAATCATTTCAAGGCCTATTTATTTACTATGATATATAATTAGTAGGTGGGGTCCCAAAGGAGAAAACTCATAGATGTTTATTTTCAATCATTTTCCTTAGTATACATACATGATTGCTTCAATGATGTGGTGACAAAGGTCCAAAAGCTATGATGATTCTTGGCATGGGGTGATATATTTCAGTTTAATGCAGTGGTGGTTTCTTTTTCTTGATGACATAACACTTATAAAACATGAAAGCTAGAGGGTCTACACTATTCATGGTTGCATATACAAAGGGGTTAGAATCATTCTTATTCATGCAAATGAAACACAAGTTTGTAATAACAAAGCATGTTTATATATTTCATATATAATATATGGTTTTCCTCATGCATATATAATAACCTTGTTACAAATACATGATATACTACGTCAAAGGGTTTGTTTCAAATCATTGGGGTTCAATGTGACAACAAAGATTATGCTATAAAGTATGAGCAAGAGACTTGTTGTTGGGTTTAATATATGCAACGTGTACATATGTTATTACTGGTACAAAGATTGGGTTATTATGTCGTTGGTTTTATTTGGCATATGGTATATTGTATACATGGTGCATGACATTTCATTGACAATGCATTATGATTAAACCCTAGAATTTTGTGTGGGTAATCACTCGATTAATTATATGAAGTGACAAGTAATGATATCCATCATTATAAGGTTGATATGGCACGTGGTTTGATGCTCAATTAGCATTGGTTTCGATCCGTGATCGGATGATTTGGCATATACATGTTACATGTGGTATATGTTATTTGATTTATTGTTTAATAACAATGTTTATCGGGTGATGGAGAATGGGCATAGTGCATCCTTTTTGGCAATGCATTCAATATGATGAGACGTGGGAATTTACTCCACAGTCCCGTGTTCATCACCTTGCTAGCTTGAGGGTTTTCAAGGATCATTTAATTTTGTTTTTGTTGCTGAGAGAGCTCGATCTTTGTTTTCTGATAAACCCTTCCTCCTGGTGGTTGCTATAACCTCTCTTGGATTTCTGCAATGGTATAAAAGTGCATTTTTTGACAAGGTATGAGCTCAAAGTCTATTCCACATCTCTTGCAAAACATTTATCCATATTATAATTAAATATTGGCTCTGGTTAGCACACTGTGTGCATGAAAATATTTTCTTTCCTTGCTTTGTCATTTCTTGAAGGAAAATGTGTTTGTTTGATGAGAATTGGTTCAACTTTGTCTTTCATTTTCCATACTCTCACTTTCCATTTGTTATGATTGTTCGAAATTTTTTTAAAATTGGAGAAATTTTTGGGTTTGCATGTAAGTAGAAAAAAGTTTTAACTCGATTCTTTCTCGGTAGTTATAAGTTCCGTGGTGGTTTTGGAATAAATTGGGGAAACCCACTTAAGTTCAATGAACAAATTTTAATGGGTTTCAAACCCATGTTCAATGAATAGTTCCATGGTTAAGTGTGACTTGTCTTTAATCAAACCAAATTGTTTTTAGTCATTGTGTTTAAAAAAAAATGGGTTGAACCTGTTTCTGTGTAAAATTCAAAAGGAATGAACCCATACCAATTGGGTTTAGGTGCATACAATTTGGTTGACACCTTTTTCATTCATTTTTGTTCACTTAGCTTTGTTTTTTTTGACCAAAACTACTTGGGGTGGCAGAGTTTTTGTTTTGGGTTTTGGCTCTGGTCAAATAAAAACTCGAACCTGTATGCAATTTGGGTGTTAGTCTCTAAAGCCTCATGATTATTTGCTGGAAAATATTTGCTTGAACATGCAATTTTATTCTATCTTCTTTCGGTCATTTTATGATGAACTTATGTATAAATGTGGGCTGTACATCCTCATTATTTATTTACAGTTTCTATTTCAATAACATTTAAAGGAGAATAATATCTAACCTGGAAGTCAATAGGCTTGAACCTGTATCTATTGAAATACATGATGGTTAATGTCTCTTCAATTCGAGTTGTTTTTCTAATTTGTCTCATTTCCTCGACTTAAATGGTTTTTGGTTGACATATTTTTGGATTTGATTTAGTTTTCATGTACATATGGATGTGGTTATTCACTGGTAGATTTTAAATTGACTTGAGTTGAGTCACGTTCATAATTAAAACTTATAGGGATGTAAATGCAGTCATTTTATGGTGAACATGTTATGGCTATTGAAGCTCATAGTTCATAATACCCTGGTTTGGATTGGACATTATTATATTATCTCTCTTAAATGATTACTTTGGGAGTACAAGGGTATAGAGTTAATGGTAAACCTATGGATCCATGCTGCTTTTCATAATGACATTCTAATCATTTATGATTGTTGTTTGGGTGAGCATGAATACTAAAATCTTATACATATCATATGGAGATATAGCATGCATATGTTAGTCATTTTGAACAATGGACATGTTACTTGTAATGACTCATTTGTTCATGTCAGTTTGATTTACACTTGGATGGTATAAGTAAAAGAAAATTGGTTGGAATCATATGTCAATGGAATAAGTTAAGGGATTGTTATATAGACTTTCATTTTTTTCCCTCATACATATCATTTTACATAATCTATATTTCTCACAATCCTATTCATAAAATTTCATTTTTTATTTGTACCCTTTCTATCTAATTAAAAAATATGAAACATGCCCCTGGGGGGGGTAGCTCAATTGGCAAGTGCCGTGAAAATGAAGTTCCATGAGGTTTCAATTTCAACTCCCCCCGAATTACAATGTGTGCCGCATAAGGGGCATCGTGGGCACACTTTGAGGTTATAGTGGTAGCAGTTGGATAACACGGCCACGTGTAACGCGAGTACGTGCGCAACTAGTTGATGATTCTGCTAGACATAAAAAAAATAAAAATATGAAACATAAATGATTTTCAGTTGGACAGAAAAAGGGAGAACAACAAGATGAATGATGGGAAAAATTTGATGATTATCTACAACATGTATATATTAGAAATAATTAGATTGGGAATAATTTGAAAGCTGGATTGTTTTATGAGGAAAATGTACAGGCATGGTTTTAAAGTTTTCAATGTTGAACAGTTCATCATGCATTCCTGTCATATTATCATTTTTCACAAGACAATCTCTTTTATCATGTATCCCAATCATAAAACCTCATTTTCCATGCACTTCTATGTTCATATTTTAAGAAGAAAATGATCTGTACATATGAAGAATTTCCTGTTCAAATTTCATATTTTAAGGAGAAGTTTGGTGTTTGCAGAGTGGTGTTAGTATCCCTATATTCATTTTTCCTATTCATTTCCCTTTTGATGCTACATGGTTGTGTTACTCTCAAAGCCAAATTTAATCATGTTGACAAATTATATTAGATGTTCTATATGTTGTGTCTTGTATATGTACTAATTTGGAAATGATGTATATTGATGAGATTTTTCAGCAGAGGAAATAATCGCTTCGAAAACAGGGGAAATAGAGGAAACAGAGGCATAGGGTCCAATGCATTTTGGCATAGAGGTAGAAATAAGAGGATGATATTTTCCATCAACTTTGACGCAAATTCTGAGGAATTTAATCAGTTAGTTCAAACTGGTTACTTGAACCTTGTTGTAAACCCATCTTTCCAGCCTCCTCATCCACCAATTAAACCCCCTCTTCATCCTAATGACCTTCAACCTCATCAAAGTATTGTTGATATCCCTAATAAACCTCATATGCAACCTCAGCCTCTAGTCAATGTTGGCTGGAACAATGCACGTGCTAATCTGGTATTGGTTAATGGCATATCATGTCATTGCCACTTCCTCCTCCACCTCCTTTATTGCTATTTCATCATGTTTCTTCAGTTGTCTCACATGTGCATTCTCCACAACTTTCGAAAAATTACAAATCCTTAGATATTGAGCCAGGGCCAAGTAAAGGGAAACGACCTGCAATTAGTGTTAGTTCAGACTCCTTAGAGACCTCTACCTACACCATCAAATAATTACCACTCAAACTTGAATATAGTGTAAGAAATATCACCTTTGATGACATGCACCTAGAAATATCAAAGGGTGAAGAGGAGAAATCTGCAGATGCAAATTTGATTAAACATAGAGCAACTTTGTAAGAGGGAAGCAAACATAGAGAGACTAATTCCAATAGGAAATATTATTCTTGACTCTATTGTATTTTCTTGATGACATCAATTTGACTTGAGCCAAATATCTTTTTGGACAAATAAAATTATTATTATTATCAAGAAACTTGTATCATGCTTTTAAAATTTTTTGGGAGATACAAGTGTTTATGATTATGGGGCATGATTATTTCAACTGTTATTGATATATGTATTTTTATTATGATGTGTGCATACTATGTGGATATCATTACACAGGAGCAATGGAATGATTGAAAAATGAAACACATAAAGAAATATAAAGGCCCCCCACCTATTAATCATTATAAATATTTATTATTTATCCTTATCATAAATAGATTTGTCCTATTATTAACTAAAGTTATTTAACCTTAGTAACTAAAGGTAGTTGAACTATTTGAAAACTAAATTTTGGTGAATAAAAGGAAGAAATAAAGGACATGTGAAATTAGAGAGAGATACTTTTGATGAGGTTTTCTCTTGTTTCAAGTGAGATTTATGATATTCATTCTTTCATTTTCTGAGTTTCATGAGAGATAAGTCCTCTTGTTGACAATAGGATTACTCTAAAGGTGGAAAAGAATAAATGAATATGAAGCATAGAATTTTGACATGCTTTAGAAGGTCATTCATTTATCTTGGCAGTTTGTTTAGTTTGATTAGAATTTCTGAATTTTAGGTTAAACTTGACTCGATAAAAGAGTCAAATTTATTAGGTCAATAGCAGTGGTTTCAGACACATGGTTTTTGTAGCTTGTGGTTTAAAAACCCATCGATTACATGTAACAAAGACTTTAAAAGGTTGGTGATAATCCATTGTAAAGTGTAGAGTTGAGCGGTGAGGTCTCACTTGGCCATGGCCAGGATGTTGGTCGACTTGATTGGGTTTTGGCCAAAGGACTAATAGATCTATTAGCTGGTTTTTCCTGGTTTGGGTTTTTCAGTTTACATCTAGTCCATATGTTATGTGTGGTATTTTTTGCTGGTTGAATATGTTTAGTCTCTCACATGTTTATTTCTCTTCATTTGGTATCAAAGCCAAGTTCGGGCTAGTAGATCTCTCTTGTGAGAGAATCCGTAATTAAGTTGCCTAGATTTGCATGGTAAAGTGTAGATCAAGCGTGGTTGGAATGTTAACAAGGTAGATTGGGCTGAGACATGCCTAGATCAGGTTGATCTAGTTGCGACGTGACCAGATCTAGTAGATCAGAATGAGAAGTGATAGATCTGATGAGGTTATGGTCAAGAAGCATAACAACTATTGCACATAATTTTTGGATTTGTGGGAAAGTGATCCGTCAGGATTTTTCGAAATGACTATGGTTGAGTTTTATTTGCATACATTTATTAACCATTGGGAAACTTAACGAAAGAGAGAGAAAGCAAATGAATTATACAGCCATTAACATAATTTCAGATCTGAAAAACAATGAAAACAACAAACCATAATGCACAAGTTTGATAACGGAGTTCGGCAACTTTGCCTACGTCTCCGGGCCTTTTTCTCTGTGAGGGAGGCTTCTTGATTTCTTTTCAAAATCTTATTAGTACATATTTACAATGCCGATTGGCTTCTAGACTGATCTGGTCTTGTTCTCCATGATCTCTAGAATCTTGCACAACTTACGGCACCTGAAACGGATGTCCCGAGCTCTCAGAAATCGTCCGACAAAATCTCTACCTCAACAGCTTCCTTGCCTCAATCTGGCTTAGACCTGGCTTTGCCTCAGCATCTCTGCTCTCCAAAACCGTCCAAAAGCTCTCCAATTCTGACCAAATGGCCTCAACATAGCCTTGGTTAAATAGTTGGGAAAGTTGGTTTCAATCTCCAACTTCCTCCCAAGAATTAGGCTCTAAAAAAGCCCAATAACTCCCAATTACCTTAAAAGTTGGTTTAATTACATTAAAATAACTAAAGTGGTTATAAAAACCCACTTTATTAACTATAATATAGTTTTGCAAATGGGCTTAAGCTCCCCGAACCGTGGCGCGCCCTTTTTGAATGGTCATATGAGTTTACATGTGGCCTAGCGCTAATATCTGAGATAAGCAACGGCCCAAACCATTAAGCAGCGGTCACATGGTAATCCGGTTTATGACCGTGACTTAACGCAGTATGTACGTTTAACCGTTACATAACTAAAAATTGGCTGCGTGGCATATACGTTTAAACTCCCAGCTCGGTTCCATTCAGGTGTGAATTGCATTAATGCGTCGGTGGGGCTAAGCCAGAGCCCTTTCCATGCGACCAAACCCTTAAACCACTTTAAATAAAATTTCTCCCGTTCTGATAATAAGACCCACCGTGTGGCCTGTTGGCCCGTCGGACTATCCGAAAACTCTGCCAAAACCGGAGGTTGCGCGTTTGAATCTGGTCCGAGCCGTTAACAAATTTTTGCACAACCATAACAAATTAGCCAATCAAACGGTGCCACGCTGGCGGCCCTTAGCGGAGCCCGCGTGGCACCTTACAGCCAATTAAACTATGACGCGTGTCATCCGATGGTGGCCCATGTGCCGGCCAGCGTATCTAGCGGGTACCATGTAATCGCTTGGTATGCGGGTCGACGCCCGTCGGTATGCGTCCGGCCGATGCGGTCAGTCATCACACTGCATAGGCACATACGTCGATTTCGCGGCGTCCGCACTCCGCGATGTCTACTTTCGGTGGTGACGCGCCGGGATTAGCGAGGATTGGCTGGCAAAGCGCCAATCGGTACGTGTAAGCCTTCAGGATGCTGCGGTGTGTCTGAACACGCCCGCGTGTGCGTCGTCTGACCTGCGTGTCGTCCCGATACGTCCGCGTATGGACATGCGCGTTAGTAGCACCATGTAATCCTTGCCGTATGCGCAGTCAGCTTGCCACGTCAGCGCCACGTCAGAAGCCGTACGGTCCAGTCATCCTGCCACGCAAGCCTGCCACGTCAGCTGCTGACGTCACCCTGCCACGTGTCACCCTTTCAGTGGTGACATGTTTCACTTCGGGATTGGTCCAACTGCGCGCCAAAACTGCCAAATCAGCCTGACACGTGTCGCCTTCCGGTGCTGCCACGTGTCCTGTACGGAACCTGCCACGTGTCGTCGTACGGACTTGCCACGTGTCGTCCCCTGATGCTGCCACGTCACCTGTATGGACATGCACGTGTCGCATGTACGGACATGCCACATGTCCCTGTATGGACTGACACGTGTCCTGTACGGACTATACAGACAGGTACAGTCAGCATCCCAAAATTTTGCCTGTTTGGCTCGGCGGACAGAATGCGATATCTTCTTCATACGGACTCCGTTTGACATAAAAATTATACCACCGGAATCAGGAAGACGAGACGGGCACATTGGTGTTGGTTTCGTCGGATTCCGAACACTTTCATTTTTGAGCATTTTTCATGCCCTGACAGCCTTCTGAATCCGATTTCGGATCAGAAAGTGAGCATACAAATCAGTGGAAAATCCTCCATTATGAGATCGAAGAGTTTGCGTGGTGAACTGCAAACTAGCGACGAAGATGAGATTTTTCGAGGAGCACATTCACATGGTTGAGGATATTTTTTTCCAATTGGAGGGAAACAAATAATTTGATGTAAGAGATAACAATTTGTGTTTCTTTGCAACCTCATATCTAGAAACGAGATGTGATAAAATGTTGGAGGGGTTCAACAAGTATAGAGGTCAGATCGAGGTTTCTCATTTATGGGTTGTTGCTTCTACGAGTGAGGTGAGCTATTGATAACCCATGGTGAAAATTATAGCTAGAGAAACTTATCTCAGAAATATCCAAGCTTAAAAATTCCCTCGAGTTAATGTTGGCAGTCCAGACACTCCAAGATTGAGGACACTCCGGGTCATTTCAAGGGGTATAAAATGAAATGGATTGTAAGCGCATCAAGGTTTGGCTAGTTGCATTCAAGATGGAATTTGAAAATCATGAAGAGATGACATATTATATAGGAAAACTAGTTTTACGATGAATGGGGAAAATTTGGAAGAGGTGAAATATCCTCTAAAATGTAGATCAAGGGAATTGTATGTTGTAGAGACCTGAGTGTTGGTAAAGATCGACTTATTGGTGCCATCACTGAATGTGTGATGGGTTCTGGCATAAATATTTTTGGCATAAAGCATGGCCATGGATGTAGGCAATGGTGGTGTGTAAGAAGGGCCTTCTGAATGGATAGATATGGCCTCGATAGGCATCTCAGAAGTGGAAGAAGGGTAGATTTTGGAACCATTTGAGCAATGAAAGAGGCGCACTGGTGGAGTTCTAATAGATAGAATATATAATAACATGTAGAATATGGATTGTTGCACAAGTTGCAAAGAAAGAGTGATGTGGGTGCACAAAAAGACAAATCAAGGTGGGGTGAGTAGCCTAAGGTAGATGATATGGAAGGATTCATAACATCGAAGACAAGGGTGTAGAGTTCAAGGTGATGATCCCGAGGCTAAGATCATGGAGTTGCGAGCATGTGAGAAGGTGAGAGGATTGTGGCATAAATGCCATAATAGCAACAATAAAAAAATAAAATTAATGGAGTTGAAAAAAAAGTTCATTGCATGTAAACGGGATACGACTGTAAGACTAGGTTAGGCATGCATAACCCCAATAAATTTTTGGTAAAGTCTAGACGTAGACCTAGGTGATAGGGGGGGCACATGCTATATGCTTAGATACCCTGTTATAAAATTTGACGGGGGTAGGGCCTGAAGGTGAGTGGTGTAGACTCACTTGGCGGTTTGGTCAGATTTTCTCATGGGAAACCCCATGTTAAGTTTAAAGGGGGGAATGTTAGGTTAAACTTGACTAGGTAAAAGAATTAAAGTTTTTAGATCAATAGTGGTGGTTTAGGGCACATGGTTTTGGTAGCATGTGGTTTCACAATGAATGAATTACATGTAATACATCCTTTAAAAGGCTAGTGATACTCCATTGTAAAGTGTTGAGTTGAGTGGTGAGGACTCACTTGGCTAGGGTCATGATGTTGGCTAACTTGGACGGGTTTTGGCCACGGGACTAATAGATCTATTAGATGGTTTTTCCCGGTTTGGGTTTTCCAAGTTACATATGGTTCATATGTTATGTGTGGTATTTGTTGTTGGTTGAATATTTTCAGTCTCTTGGATGTTTATTTCTCTTCATTGAATTCATTTTCAGTTCTGATTAAGGATATTTTGCAGATTCAAGACTTGATGAGATTGTGGCTTCGACTGATCTGATTTATTTTAGTCTTGGTATTTTTCTTTCAAACACCAGTTGTCATTGTATGATTTTAAATACCATCCTAGACTTTTAAGTCTGATTCTGGTCCAAACCCTTGCAGGGGTTTGTAAAGAGGAACTTTGTTGTAACTCATAAAATTCATCATTAATAAAATTTGGTTTCATATCAATTTGAGACTTGTGGTTACTGGTTTTGAGATGTATGTGTTCTTTATTTATTCATTTAAATTTTATAATCTTTATACATAATTTTTTTTTTACATTTCTTTAAGCAAAACATACAATTTGATAATAACATTAGGCCCAAGAACACGTTTCTTGAGGCCTGATTGATAATTTTGAACAAGCTATAAGCTTAGGGTAACATTCCTTCCTATCTCACCTATCCTAGTGAAATTTTAAAATGCTTGAGTGAGGACATTTCTATTCCTCGTCTCAACATTTATTTGGAGACCATACTAGAAAGTGATCTTTTACTCTCTAGTTCTTTTCTTTATGTTTTTATTTATTTTATTTTGATTAATGACTTTTCCTACCCGAAAAAAACCTAACTTAAGGTTTCTTGATCAAAGAAGTATTGCATCTTGTCTTTTTTAATTTATTCTTGAAACTTCCCGTGCCCGTGAAAAACTTGAATGCTCTTGGGAAGCTATAGCCCAAGATATTGAAATGGATCAGAGAGAAGCCCTTCAAAGGCGAGCTCATAATAGTCCTCCTTAGTAATTTATTGTCTTATTTCCACTCAACCTCGTCTATCAAGAATATTAATAGGCCAATATTATGAATACAATCTTTTCTTTGAAATAGGAAGGAAATGAAGTTTTAGAGAATCTTCAACTTAAGCTTAGAAGATATTTTTCATATTATTTGTCTAAAGTAAAAAGCATTTCAATGTCCTTTCCTCATAGGTAACCCACAATGACTTCATTTGGTGGTTCTAGTAGTACTAGTGGTTCCAATTATTCACAAGCTTCAACTTTTTCTCTAATAGGAAGCATGTACAACCACTACAATCATGTTGTATCAACTACAAATTTAGACAAGGTCATCAAACAATTTGGTTTATTCAAATTCAAATAATATGAAAATGATCCTCCATGGAATGTATCTTCTCCTCTTGATTTGGCTACAACCACAACTCCTCTTCCTAAATTCAAGGACCATTTTCCTAGTTTTTCTGGTAATGACACTATCTCAATCAATGAACATATCATTACCTTTTCTAATGCTTTCCACAACATTGGGGAAAATGAAAATGAATGTCTCATTACCTTTTATAATGCTTGCCACAACATTGGGTCAAATGAAAATGACACATGTATACGACTCTTTGTCAACTCATTGGAAGGGAAGGATGTAACTGACTTCTTTGAATTACCACACAAGATATTTTCAAATTGGGATGAGTTGCATATTGATTTAAGTCAACCTATGGACAACCTCAAAGTCCGACATACTTTCTTAGATACTATAACAATATCGTCTATAAAAAGCATGAAACTATTAAATCTTTCAATTTGCATTTCACCAAATTATATAATCGAATCCAGAAAATCACCAAACCACATAATCATGCCATGTTAATGCATTACTATAATACCTGACCTGCTTCCTATCGACATAGGCCTTCAGAAAACAATACTATCAGTTTGGGATTTGCATTATAGACATATTTGTAATTTGAGTAACAATTGGCAAGAGCATGTCTTCCTGTATCGAAAGGCAAGGGACTTTAGGCACTCAACCGATAGGGAGGGAATTGAAGCAAGTGGTAGAATATTTTGTAAAACAAAACGATATGTCAATTGTGTTACAATTGGTACAAGATATGAGCAATCAAATGATTGATTTCGAGAGAAAATGGGTGACCTCTATGTCTACACCAGATAAAAATTCTTCCCAGGCTGATTTTAAGAATCATCCTAATAATCTTTAGCTTAATAACTATCAACCGAAGGCTATTCTTCCTAGATCTTGGTGCATGTTTTATGAAGATAATCATGATGAGACCACCTGTGAGGTAAAATCGAGTGAAAGAGACCGAATCTTTGGTAAAAATGTTGATACAACTATTGTTGCCTTAGATTGGGGTCCAGAAGATGATGTTATGATGGTTGACACTAGAAATAAATATTATGCAAAGAAGGGTAAGGGTGTTCCTCCCAAGATTACTTTTTCTCCTAGTTCATCCCTTCAACAAACCAACCCTTAGGTTACAAAGGGTGCACAGATTCAAGAGGTTTCTACCTCTTCTTATTCATCTAAGTGCAATATTTTGAAACCACTGGAAACAATAAAAGAATATGCATCTTTACTGGATATGGTCAGCGTCCCAGAACAACATAGACATTTGAAAGAATTCATGGAATGTAAGACTTCCACTATTGCTAGTTTATGTGAGGAATAGAATGAAGAAGGAATGTACATGAATAAATTAGGCATATATACTGCTAGGAGTTATGTTAAAAATCCAACCTTCTATGTATCAGTGAAGATAATGGATACTATTGCTCATTGCTTCCTAATTGATGGTGGATTAGGTCCTAACGTCATGTCTAAGATCATCATGGAAGAGTTGGGTCTTTCATGTACGAATGAAAATTCCAAGAGAATGTTGTCTTATGATAGTCAAGAAAAAGATACTATAGGAGAAATCAAATATGTGACCTTATTTCTATGTGATCACCCAAATATAACTTATAAGAACCACTTGGAATATTCAAGTGATAGACATGTCAGTTAGTAACTATTCCATTATTTTGGGAAGATATTGGCAAGCTTTAACTGGTGGATATATTTCACTGGATGGGACACACATGTGCTTTCCTAAAAATGGAAAGAACATCATTTTTCTCAGGGAAAGATGAATCTCGCCTTATATTTAAAGTCTTCCACAAACTCATGTAAACTATATTGAGGAAGACATGGGTGTATACTCTATTTTTCTAGAAGAAGATAACAATTCTTTCACACCCCCTCTAGATCCTGAAGATGGAATGTGAACACATGCATTTTGATAGTTCATGTTCAAGTGAGGGAAATGGAGCATGCATAGTATTGTATTCTCTTGTAGGAAATATTCATAATATTTCTTATAGATGGGAATTTGCTTGCACTAACAATGTCACAGATTTTGAAGCCTTGATCCTTGGTATTGAAAATACTTTCAGTCTTGGTTGTTATCATCTTACTGTTTTTGGGGATTCATAACTTTTTGTAAATTTGATTCGAAGAATATATACCCCCTCAAACAAGCCACTTAAAAGATATACACAGGGAGTATGGTATATGATCTCAAAATGTTTATCCTTTAACAATACTCATATTAGGAGAGACTTGAATTCAATGGTTGATAGGATTGTTGTTTTTGTGGCTATTCCTACAAGGAAATTACTCCCTCAGAGCCCTAATTGTACATTTATGTCTTTATATCGTCCACATTTTCATAATAATGTAGAATCATGGAAAGTTTTTCTTGATGACGAAAGTATTTTTTCTTTCTTGCAGAATGAGCCTATTAAATGAAAGGAAATTATATCTATGGAAGAGAATAAGTTTCCCAAAGGACCGACTCTTCTAGAGATCTCATTCTCATCTAATGATGTCGGGAACAAGAAGGATAAAGAAGAGGAGTCAAAAATAAAAATTGGTAGTACTATTTTGGTGAATATTGGGACTCATGATGACCCAAATAATTTTAAAATTGGAGTCCAATGCTTAGAAAAGGAAAAAACAAAAATCATGGAGTTACTCTATGAATTTAAAGATGTCTTTGTTGGGTCATATGAGGATCTCTGTGGTTTTGATCATAATGTTATTCAACATGTTATTCATATCAAGGAAGTAGAAAAATTGGTGAGGCAAAGACATAGACCCCTGAATCTTTCCTTACAAGCTACCATAAAAAAATGAAGTTGAAAAATTGATTAATGCTCACATTATCTTTCATGTAAAGTATTCTGAGTGGGTATCTAATCTTGTCCCGGTGTGAAAGAAAAATGGTTATATAAAACTATGTGTTTATTTTAGTGCATTAAATAGGGCAAGTATGAAATATAAATTTCCTCTTTTGAATATGGAACTAATCTTGCAGCAAGTGGCAGGGTCACAAATGATGTACCTTCTTGATGGTTTTTTAGGTTATAATCAGATTAGAGTCAAGAGGGATGATAAATACAAAGCCACATTCACCACATGGTGGGGCACCTTTGCATATGAAAGAATGCCTTTTGGTCTAATATATGTAGGTACTACCTTTCAAAGGGATATAAAAATATCCTTTGATGATCTTATCAGTAAAATTGTTCAAATCTATCTTAATGATTTAATTGTCTATTATAGAAACCGATAAGATCACTTTGACAATCTAAGAAAAGTTTTCTTACATTGAATAAAATTTGGAATGTCCTTGAATCGTATGAAATCTATTTTTTGTGTCACACAAGTTAAAATTCTCGGTCATATTGTTTTTTATTCAAGAATTAATATTGACCCCAAGAGGGTTATCAAAATCCAAAATCTTCACGCCCCTTCTTCTAAATACGAAATTCAAGCTTTTATTGGTAAAATCAATTGTGTTAGAAGATTTATTCTTGATTTTGTTATAATGGTTAAACCGATTCACAATATGCTAAAGAAATATCGATCATTCTCATGGAATGATGATACAGAAAAGAATTTAATAGAAATAAAGAGAGAAATCATTTATTCCCCTGTGTTGGAAAAATTGAATTTTGAAAAAGATTTCATTATTTATACTAATTCCACTGAAGAAGCAATATATGTTATTCTTCTTCATAAAGATGATCAAAATAATGACCAACCAATAGCTTACATAAGACAAAGATTATTGGATGATGTATTTAAATACACTTTGATTGAAAAACATACTTATGCTCTTGTAAAAGCTATTGAAAAGTTTATCCATTTTATCTTAGGCAAGTACACTAAGGTAAATGTCCCTTTTCCTGCAGTAATTTTTTTTCTTTCTTAAAAACATCTCTTAAGAAAGATTGTACATTGTCTTGCTAAGATACAAGAACATGATTTCACGATCACAACCTCTATTACAATTAAGGGGTGATATCTAGCCTTGCACTTGGAGCAACATTCTAAACCAGGTGTTTCTTCTGAAAACGACGAGGATGCTTTGTCTGCATTTTTCCTTGTTGAACACTAAAATCTAGATCTAGCAGAACATCCTTGTTATCAAGATATAATTTACTATTTGCAATTTCAAATATGTCCTCATAATCTTGAATACCATGTACGTAGGAGGATTCGTCTTGAAGCTTCCAAATATCTAATCTTGGGTACGTCTCTCTTCCGCATAATGAATTGTTGTTAAGTTGTGTAAATGATACAAAAACTCAAAATATCTTAAAGGAAATTCATGGGTCAGCAAATTCAGGAATTCACATTGGTGGTCATTTTGTTGCAAAATCCACTACACATAAAATCGTGAGAACTATTTTTACTGACCTTCAATATTCAAGGATACATATAAATTTGCACAGGCTTGTGATGAATGCCAAAAGTTTGTTGGAAAACAACATTTTTTCCATGCCTTTACAACGAGTTCTCATTGATTTCCCTTTTTTTAAGTGGGGATTAGATTTCATTGGTCTTATTAATCCTTCATCTTTTGTTGGACATTATTTTATCTTAGAAACAACATACTACTTCACTAAGTGGACTGACGCTGTACCACTCAAGCATGCCCAATATGAACATGTAATTTTTTTTTTGGAATGTAATATATTTTCTCATTTTGGTATTCTAATAGAAATCATTTCCGAAAATGGTCCAACTTTTATATCATTAAAGTTTACCCAATGTCTAAACAAGTTTGGGGTGAAACATTTTACCTCATTGTTGACACCCAAAAGCGCAACATGGAATCCATGTATGCAAATGGGTTGCAATGCCTTATTAATTATATACATTTAATAATATACTAAATAGGTGGGACCTCGTTATGTGAATAATGATGAAAGACTCTTTGTTTTTCTTTGATTTGTGCTCATGCCTACCTTGCAAATATGATTCTACAGTTTGAAATTCAAAACCGCTTTCCAAGTGAAATGGGCGAATGATGGGTGCATTGGAAATTTAATTTGAAAAAGAAATGAAAGGGGGAAAAATATGTGTTTTAATAAGCATCTTGGTTTATTCTTTCTACACATATATTTTGACTTGTTGATTCAAACTCCAAACACGAGCCACATATAGTTATGGTGTGTTGTGCTTATGGTATACTTGTTATTATCATGGACAATTGATAAGTTTTATAAGATGGAAATATTTTACTAGCAAGGAATGTGGGACATGACATGTTTTGATGCTAAGTGTTGAGTATACGTTAAGAATTATGAGTTTAATATAGGGAGGCAAATTCGATTTTTGGATTGAAATGTTATGTGGCAAACATAGTGGAGTATGTGTTGGAAGTATTGGGTGCACTCTTACTTAGCTATAGTTGATGGAAATTAATGTGGGAAACGAAATGCAATTACTGGACGTCGCTCTAACCCTACCTCGAGGTCGCCACCTTCACGTTTTTTGTGCTTGTGTTGGTTTCTTTGGTTGGTGCTACCTCTATTTTTCTCAGCCATGGGAAGAATAATGGTGCTTGTTTGTTTTATGGCTTTATCCTTATAGGTATGTTGGCTCTTACCTCTCCATTCATGAACTGTAGGTCAGCTCCGAATAAAATCATGATGTTGGATCTTAGATTTTCTTACAGACCATGTTTACTTTCTGAAGTTATAATGGATGTATGTGGGGATCATGGCTGTGCAAATTGCATTCAAATGGAGGTTCTTCCCTATTGGAATTTAAATCTTTGAAGATGAGAATAATGGCCAAAATTCCTTTCTGTTTGGATTATGTGATTGTGTTGTGCCCATAATGAATGTTACTTCTGTTGCTATGACTATTGACAAATAATTATGGCAAGAATTTTTCGATTTCACTCATCTCTGGTGATTAAAATTCAAGGGTTTTTCTCTGTGAAACAAAAGAACAATTTTTTTTCTTGCATAACACCATACCCTTTATCCAATATTTGGAAGACTTGCATCTTCTTCAAATTATCTTTCAATTGTTTGTGAGTATATAGGAATATTTTTCTTGCGGCCACCATGACAGGTCTGTGGAAAATCTGTTATGGAAATAAATGGTTAAATGGTTTTTTTTTTTTTTTGCAAATCCCTTATGAATATTTCACCTTTTCGTTTTCCCAGACCTCAATTCTTTTATCTGATGTATGGAAATTAGTAGACTCGAACTCTAGTCTTCATGTATGTTATAATGATTGACCCGACTGTGGAAAGACTGGTTATATGCGATAAGTCTTGGCTAATTTGATATTTATCCATGGGGGTTTGGTCGATTTTGAAGTTATATGATGTTAAGACCAAACGATGAGCACCATTTTCACATGGGGTTTTGAACCCAATTTGTTTATACAACAAGTATTGAGGTTGTGATGCAAGCGTTGTATAGTGAAAGGTCGATGGGTTTATGTGGTGTTCTCAGCCTCCCATGCACGCTTGTTGTAGTCTGGTTTTAATTGTTTCGAATGAATCTATTAACAATCTCTTATAAAATCTCTGATGATAATAAAAAAAAGGAAAAAGGGGAAATTAAAGTTGTTAATTTTGAAAGTCCTGGACCTTTCCTCGGGTTTTATATTGGATAATATAAAAAACAGTGTCTTGGATTTGAATTATTAAATAGAGAAAAGTTTTGGCAAATGATGGTGATGATGATTTTCCATAAACACTATTGAATATAATAGAACAATAATCATCTTTTTCCCTTTCATTATCTCACTTTTCTCTCATTATATGTCCACCGCCTTCCCAAATACATTTAAAGCATTTCATGTTCTATTATTATGAATTTCATTTTTTTGAAAAGAGAAAGGATTAATAACAAAATAAAAGGCTAGTTCATGACTGGTGTTGGAAGTTTGGATATGGATACATTTTATGTTGCTTATGAATTTGCTTGAAGAGTATTCCCTGATCGCTTCCCATCCATATTACCATTTTACGCTCATTATAAATCCCCTCATCTTCCCAATAGCTCTATCACTCCCTATTCAGATGACAATTGATTGTTGGGTTTAAAAGTATTGATGGATGGATTGCATGTGCTTTTGTTGTGAATAATAGAGCCAACATTTTGATTTTATTTAGGTAGAGTATTGATGCATGGATTGTTAAGAGTTTTTCAAAACATGATTGAAATATTTCTTCAGGATGAGTTTCTTTAGCAAAGGCAGTAATGATAGAGGTGATAATAGAGGAAGAGGAAATAATTGGCAGAGGGGCCATAAAAGGCCACGATTCTCGCTACATTTTGACGATGATCCATAGGAATTAAATCATATTTTTCAAGTTGGGTTCTTCAACCTAGTTGGCCATGGGATTCTCCAGCCTTGACCTAAGAGGCCTCCTTTCCAGCCACATCAAAAATTCTCTGGTATACGTGTTCCCCCCCACGTTTCTATAATGTTATTTTTGGGTATAGCCATGTTCTATTTTGTTGATATTAAAATATTTGATTATTGATATGAGGATGGGAGTTACAAGGAGAATGTATGAATCAAATGTTTGGGGTTTTATACTTCATGATTTGATGATTATTAAAAATAAATTGAAAATGGGAGTCACAAGGGGTCCCACCTATTTAGTTATTACTTAATTAGACCCTTATTTATATATATTGTTATTTATTTGTCTCAACTAATTAGTTAAGCTAATTAAGCTTAACTAAATAAAGGTAGTTGAACTACCATAACTTATTGAGAAAAGATAAAATCTCAATCAAATGAAGAGACAAAGGAGGAGTAAGAGAGATAATAGAAGGAGAACTTCTACTTTAAGGTTTTCTCTGTACTTGCGAGATACTTCCATTCTTCATTCATTTTGAGTTTACTAGAAGGCTTAACCATATTGATGACATCAGGGTCTTCTTGAAGGCAACAGGATTCAAAACTGAATCATATCTTTCAACAACTTGTCTTTAAAGGTATATGATTTATTTTTGGCAGTTCGTGTGTTCTTGTTTGTTTATGAATTAATTTTGATGACTGATAAATAATATTTTGCAGAGTCAAGTGACAACATTTTGTGGGCAGTTGATCTAGATCTTTAGATTCATTTTTATTTTGTTGTTAGAGTCTTTTTGTATGGTTCACATCAAAGGCTTCTAAATATGACTTTCGTCCCTACCCTCCCAGGGGTTTGTAAAGAGAATTCAGCTTTGTATCTCAGAATGAAATAAATATAAAAATCAAATTTCCAATTTCTGTCTCACATGTGTATTCTGTTGATTTGGTTCATATTCTAATTTCTCGCTTATTTTATTTCTTTTGCACAATTACATATAACATATATAAAACCAGCCTTGGTCCCTCGTACTTAATACATGTGGATTAAGTGATTGTTTTTTGTTTTGTTTTAAGGCTATAAACCTCGAGTGGCATTCCCAACTATGTTGCCTTAGCCTGGAAATATCTGAAAATGCTTGAGTAAGGTTCATCATACCTTTTCCTCAACATTTATTTGGCAATGATACTGTGGAGATCTTCCATATCTCTTTGGTCGATTTTTCACGATTATCTTTCATTTTTTTGTTTTGTATGAATACTCCTGGACCAATTTTTCCATGACAGTGCCTGTTAGGAGACAAACCAATATCGAAAACAGTCTTGATGACTAAACCAACATTGCATTGACTTTATTCAATATTATTTCATAAAGTGCTAGTACTCGTGTTGAAATTGAATGCTCTTGGGAAGCTGTAATTGAAAGGGACATAAATATTCGTGAATGTTGGGAAGCCAGAAAAAAAGAATCCTACAAATCAACAGTAACCTCCATTTTCGTACCTCTTTGGTATTTCATTTCATGTCTTCTAATCCTCATATCTCTCGAAGGAGAAGAGGGTTGTCCCCTGAAGCTACCCCTATTGTTGAAATAGGAAGGAGGAAAATTGTCTGATCAACACAAAAAAGTGTTGTTAGGAGAACCTTATATGATTATGCCAATTCACCTTTATCACCCATATCTATCACTTTCAACATGAAATTTGTGGGTAGTGGTAGTGGCACCGGAGGTGCCTCCTCCTCGCAACCTTCTACCTCATCAGTAATTGGTAGTATATACAGTCATCAAGTCCCTATTCAATCCACTACCAATCATGCTACAGTCATAAAGAAATATGGAATTTTCTAATTCAAGGAGGATGCTACAACCACCCCATGGCACGTATCTTCTCCCTTGAATCTTGCACCAACCACTCACCCACTACCAAAATTCAAGGATCATTTACCTAGGTTTTCGAGAAATGGTATTGTTACCACAAACAAACACCTGGTAGTATTTTCTAATTCTTGTCATAACATAGGTGCTAATGATAACGACACTTGCATGCATTTATTTTTCAACTCACTCGAAGGGAAAGATGCAACATATTTTTTTGATCTCCCTCCCAAAATTCTTTCCACTTGGGAAGAATTGGTTTATTGGTTCAATTCCACTTATGGACAGTCCAAGAGTCTAGCTGAGCAGTTGATGGAATACAAAAATATTTCCTATAAGGATGATGAAACCATTAAGTCTTTTAACCTTCACTTCACCAAATTATATAATCAAATCTCTGAACTAATCCGTCCTCAAAATCAGGCTACTTTCATGCATTATTATAATGCATTTCCTTCTCCTTATCGTCATAGAATTGAAGAGAAGGCTATTGAAAATCTTGGTTCCTCCCTTCAGACTTGAATATAATATGAAGATTAAATTGAATGAACAGGTCTCCCTAAGGGAGACTTGGTTAAGAAAACAAACATGCCAACCCACCTTCAACTTGCTCAAGATATGAATAATAGGATGATATCCTATGAACGAAAAGGAAATTCCTCTTCCCCTTCCCCTGGGGAATATTCTTCTTCCTTAGCACCTTTTAGGAGTACTAATAAAAACACTTTTCAGCCAAAAGCCATAATGGCTCATAGCTGGTGTAACTTCTGTGAAGAAAATCATGAGGAGAGTACTTGCGAAGTTAAGAGAAATGCTAGAGATAAGATCTTTGGTAAGAGGCCCAATACCACAATCCTTGTTTTAGATTGGGTTGAACTAGAATATGTTATGTTTATCAATACCAGGAATAAATATTACACCGCCAAGGGAAAATATGACCTTCCCCACACTTCTTCCACCCCAAGTTCATCTTCTCAAAGTGATGATACACAAGCTGTTAGAACTTCGGATAATCAAGGAGTGTTTTCTCCTCTTCCCTCTTCTAAGAATAATATCCTTAATCAATTGGCTAATTGATCCAGGTGGATATTGGTGAAGTCTGGTACTGTCTGGTCCCTTTCTTGATGTAGGGTGGTCCATATGGTGTATTGGTCCTCGTAGCTTCCAACATGGTAGTAATATTCTTTAATGGAATCCCAGAAGGAATCCCATGTAGGGGCCACCACAAAAATTGCAGATTCCTCCATGGCCCTTTGCTAAGAGTAAGTATCCCACCAGTATTTAACATGGGGAATGACCTTGAGGAGTGCAAAAGTGATATTTTCCCTATCGGAAAAATTGTGGACTGAAAAATATCCTTCGAGAAAATTCAACCATTTATCTACAACATCCGCATCTATCAGTACTTCAAATAATGGAGGATAAAAATTTACCTGTACCTTGAAGGGAGTTTCATGGCCACTTGATGAAGATGCTTCTCCCATGGGAAACCATCAAAGTATCTGCATGAAGTTGTCTATCATTTCGTTCCTTTGTCGCGCGAGGGCTTCCTCAAGAAATTTTTTAATAGGATCTCATGCTCCATCATCTTTCTTTTGGTCTCCCATGGGTTGTTTTTGGGCTCGACATGACCGATATGGTAATGGATTGATTGGTTCGAGTCCCAAATTTTGGTACCCAGACCTTGTTGGGGACATGCACGAAGAAAAATAAATGAAGAGTAGACCTCTTTGATACCACTGATCCAGATTTAGGATAACAATGAACTGATTAACATATTGAATACAATAAACACAAATACAAGAATAATAACACATATCCAGTGAACAATATCTTCTATTAAATAATGAAATAGGTTGAAATTGTAAAACTGCAGAACTAAAACTTGCTCAAATGGTGGTGGCTATCTCTGAGAAGAGATGTGGTTGCTACGTGCATCTGTCTAAGAAGAATAGATTACAACGAGGCTCCAAAGGCCCGTTTTATATTACTCATGAATGCATTGCCTTATCCTTATCATCATAGACTTGAAGAGAAGGCTATTGAAAATCTTGGTTCCTCCCTTCAGGGAGACTTGGTTAAGAAAAAAAACATGCCAACCCACCTTCAACTTGCTCAAGATATGAATAATAGGATGATATCCTACGAACGAAAAGGAATTTACTCTTCCCCTTCCCTTGGGGAATATTATTCTTCCTTAGCACCTTTTAGGAATACTAATAAAAACACTTTTCAGCCAAAATCCATAATGGCTCACAGTTGGTGTAACTTTTGTGAAGAAAATCATGAGGAGAGTACTTGCGGAGTTAAGAGAAATGCTAGAGATAAGATCTTTGGAAAGAGGCCTGATACCACAATCGTTGTTTTAGATTGGGTTGAACTAGAATATGTTATGGTAATCAATACCAGGAATAAATATTACACCACCAAGGGAAAATATGACCTTCCCCGCACTTCTTCCACCCCAAGCTCATCCTCTCACAGTGATGATACACAAGTTGTTAGAGATTCGAATAATCAAGGAGTGTTTTCTCCTCTTCCCTCTTCCAAGAATAATATCCTTAATCAATTGGATAATTGATCCAGGTGGATATTCGTGAAGTCTGGTATTTTCTGGTCCCTTTCTTGATGTAGGGTGGTCCATATGGTGTATTGGTCCTCATAGCTTCCAAAAGGGTAGTATTATTCTTTAATGGCGTCCCGGAAGGAATCCCATGTAGGGTCCACCAAAAAAATTGCAGATTCCTCCACAACCCTTTGCTCAGAGTAAGTATCCCACCGGTATTTAACATGGGGAATGACCTTAAGGAGTGCAAAAGTGATATTTTCCCTATCGGAAAAATTGTGGAACAAAAAATATCCTTCGAGCAGATTCAACCATTTATATACAGTGTCCGCATCTATCAGTCCTTCAAATAATGGAAGATGAAATTTACCTGTACCTTGAAGGGGGTTTCATGGCCGCCTGATGAAGATGCTTCTCCCATGGAAAACCATCGAAGGATCTGCGTGAAGTTGTCTATCATTTCGTTCCTTTGTCGCGCGAGGGCTTCCTCGAGCAAAATTTTAATAGGATCTCCTGCTCCATCATCTTTATTTTCATATCCCATGGGTTTTTTTCGGGCTCGGCATGACCGATATGGTAATGGCTTGATTGGTTCGAGTCCCAACTTCTTGTACCCAGACCTTGTCAGGGACATGCACAAAGAAAAATAAATGAAGTGTAGACCGCTCTGATACCACTGATCCAGATTTAGGAGTAGAATGAGCTGATTAACAGACTGAATACAATAAACACAAATATAGGAAGAATAAAACAAATATCCAATGAACAATATCTTCTATTAAATAATGAAATAGGTTGAAATTTTAAAACTGCAGAACTGAAACTTGCTCGAATGGTGGTAGCTATCTCTGAGAAGAGATGTGGCTGCTACACGCATCCGTCTGAGAAGAATGGATTACAATGAGGCGCCATAGGACCTTTTCATATTACTCATGAATGTCAAAACCATAGACATCCAAAAACATAACCCTAGAAGGTGAAAGTCCAAAATTCATGTCGGCCCTATGGGTAAGTTGGTGTAATTTGGTACCTCAACTTTCTAGGGTCATAAATTTTGCATACAACCTCTGTTTTAGGCGCGTGATAGCCCATTGGAAAGGTCTTTCATAGAAATACACATTTCTTCGTCAGACTGTGACTTCATCTACAATATGACTGTGCCGAGCCAAGAAAACAACGTTTAGGGCCCCAAAACAACCCTAAAAGTACAAAAAGATGTGCTGACATGAAAACATACAAAATAAGCCAGTTGGATTGGGTGAGGGGCCACCCATATCCACATGGAGAATGTGTGGGGATTCAGACAACCCCAGAAGTGTATAAATCACAATTATAAAGCAGCATAGAATGACATGCTGAACAAAAATGGACATGAAGAGACAATTGGAATAGGTGGGTGGCCACCAATATCCACCTGGATCAATACCCTACATACCCTACGCACCAAATTGGGTATCAAAGATTCTAAGCGTCATCTAGTGCTCAAATACCTCGATTGTTTGCATAGATACATTCAAACAGAAATGGAGTTCCTAGACATTACCTCATTGGGCACAGCTTATAGATACGTTGTCAAGATCGAGCATAAATTTAAGCAAAAACGATGAGAGTTTGGATCTGCAAACCCCTCATAGCCAAAGAAAGGAAAAGGAAACCCCAACCGACACAACAAGGGACCAATTCGAGATGTCCACCCTCAGGACAATCTGTCGAAGCCACAACACAAGAAGGGCAACGAGAAGATGAAGAAGGAAATGGGAAAATGGTGTTAGTACCATAAAAGTCCTTGGCACAATACCAACGAATGTTGCTCCAAGAAGTCCCTCGTGGCCGAGATAAAGGCTTCCAAGTCAGAGGCCAATTCAGATTCTGAGTCAAATCCTGAAGGAGGGAAGTAGATTATTTGTAGATTTTTAATGACAAAAATTAGCAAGCTAAAATTTATGTCAAACACTTAGCAACCTAGAGATAATTGTCTTGTATGAACTTCATAAATTCCTCAAATCCACATTCAGAAATTACCATAAGCATAAATACACATTTCTAAGCAAATATCCAACGAAAATAAACACAACGGACAAGAACCCATAAAACTCAGAAATTTAGGCAAAAGCCAGGGAAAACCCCAATGTGGAGAAACCCAAAGAGAGAGAGAGAGATCTTATTATTCAACTTCAGGAAAATACATAACAACAACAAAATCACAATTTCCAGCCAAGAAACGTCCACTTACAACACACTAAAGCAGTCCCAAAATCTACCTCGTAATCGTTCCAAATCTGTACTGTTGTACATGTTCTGTATCTCGAAATTCATGTCAAAAGTCAGTTGTACGTATTGTTCTGTACGGCCCAAAAACATCAACCAAAAGTCTGGAATCTGCCTCGAACATCATGTCAAAGACTGCCTTGATTTCCATGCCCACTTTCACTTGTTGTACATACTGTACAGATCCATACAGTATGGCCTCCCACAATAGAAAAATGACCCAACAATGAAACATATATCTTCCTTGGGATTTGTGCCCATGTTTTCTTGGGAAATGTGCCCACAATGTTGCCCTAAATTTCCTCTCTCAAGCCTACTCAAAAATCCCTCTCAATCTCCTCTCGATGTGTCTTGCACACTACCCATTGCATTCTTTTATAATTCTAAAAATGACATTTTCCCTCCAAAGTGTCTTTTCAAATTCCCCAACCCTAAATCGAAAGGCCAAGTTTAGATCTTGCCTTTTTCAAGATCAAGGGTCATGATCCATTCCATCCAAAATGAATCACTTCAAATATTAAAGTAATTTATCTTTATTACATAATTATACTTTATGAAATAAATTCACTTTAAAATTAGAAGGTACAGTTTATTAAAAAGTCACGTTAATAAAATAACCACTTTAAAACAAATCTGTAAAAACCCATTACAAAGTTAAGTGTCTGGTAGTGTAAACATAAGGTTACATCCGCATTCAAGAAAAAATATGTGGAGTACCTCCCGAGCTAAAAAACGAACACTCCCTATTAACGAGGGATGTACTCGCTGCCATCTCCATCATCTAGTTCCATCACACTGTGCTCTGTAGGAGCTCCCTCTAAACCTAGAGCCATTCTCAACACCTGCACAAAAATCGAACTAGAAGATCTTCTCTTGGAAACAACCCAGAACCCTGAGGTTACTTCATCCTGAGCATTGGTTCGATCAAATTGGCTAAGCCTCATTCCAGTGCTCAGAAGAGACTCACTCTCTTCTCTTGGAATGCGAGACCGAATCCTTGGTGCCACTGCAGTCTCAGGAGCCTCCCCATGCTCCTCATTTNGGATGTACTCGCTGCGATCTCCATCATCTAGTTCCATCACACTGTGCTCTGTAGGAGCTCCCTCTAAACCTAGAGCCATTCTCAACACCTGCACAAAAATCGAACTAGAAGATCTTCTCTTGGAAACAACCCAGAACCCTGAGCTTACTTCATCCTGAGCATTGGTTCGATCAAATTGGCTAAGCCTCATTCCAGTGCTCAGAAGAGACTCACTCTCTTCTCTTGGAATGCGAGACCGAATCCTTGGTGCCACTGCAGTCTCAGGAGCCTCCCCATGCTCCTCATTTGACGTTGAATCATACATTGAAGGTTGTCCTCTCAACATATACAACCTGTCCACCCGGTTACCTATCAACCGCAGCTCCACCGGGTCCACTCCTTGCCTGTTGATAAAGACATGTTCCCTCTTGAACAATACACAATATCCTACATCCTCAAGGGCTGGGACTAAGAGAAAATTAACCCTCAACCCTGGAACAAATAGAACTCCATCAAGCTCCAAGAGTCCCCCAAACTAAAGTTGGAATCTAACACTCCCACCTCCACGTACAACTCTCGCCATACCACCTTCATTCACCACCTGTCATCCAAAACCAGTCTCTGTGAAATCTAGGAATACTTGCCAGATTCCCGTCATGGGGAAAGAGCCTCCACTATCCACAATTCATCTGACATCACCTCCAAATCCTCCGTTGTTGACACTGGAAGCTAGGGTCACCAAAGAAAATTCTTTGTCATACTTGGAAGCAAATTCCTCCATTGTTGTTGTAGAATCTGTCTCAGGCCCCTCTGGTTTCGTCTTCTTCTTCCTCTCAGAACAATGAGAGGCAAGGTGCCCCAACTAGTTACAACAATAACATTTGACTTTACTCAAGTTCCTTCCAGAACTTCCTTTCTTCTTGTTCTTTGCATTAAGAGAAACATTGTCATCAACTCCATTTGTCTTTTGTTCACTGCTATGAGATCTCTCTCGGATCTCCTCTCGAGTGAAATCATACCACAATCTGCTCCAATCTGGTAGATTCTCATGTCCCACCACACACTTCATGAAGTCTTCCCATTATTTGGTGAAGCCATTTAAGGCTATCCTCACCAACTCAGAATCCGTAATGACCTCTCCAACATCAGGCAACTCATGTTTTACTTGAGCTACATGGTTAAGATAAGAATAGACACTCTCCTCCTTACCCATATTGGTATCATGCAGCTTAGCCTTCAAGGCCATCTTTCGGTTCTCATTCTTCACCTCAAACAAGTTCTTAAATGCATCCCACATCTCTTTGGCAACCTTTTTCTCAACCAAGTGTGGGATAAGGTGATCCTTCACCCCATCTAGAATAATCCTTTGAGCCTTGGCTTCCTTGACCTCATGCAAGTCCAAAGAAACAAGAATTGTTGCGGGAGTTGCCACGACATAGTTGACATAGTTATAAATTTTGTTCTCCTTGAGAACACTGACAATCGAACCTTCCACTGCAAATAGTTGGAAATTCCATACAACCGATCCTCATATCTAATGCTTGCAACCATATTCCCTGTCACAACTAAAGGAAAACAATCACACCCTTTCCCTCTTAAACTTTTCCCAAAAATCACACTACCCACTGTCACTCAGAGCCCAAGCTCTAATACCTTGTAGATTTTTAATGACAGAAATCAGAAAGCTAATTTTGTTTTCAAACACATAGCAACACAGAGATAACTGTCTTGCATGAACTTCATAAATTCCTCAAATCCACATTCGGAAATTACCATAAGCAGAAATACACATTGCTAAGAAAATATGCAGCGGAAATAAACACAATGGAAAACAACCCATAAAACTTAGAAATTTAGGAAAAATCCAGGGAAAAAACCAATGTGGGGAAACCCAATGAGAGAGAGATAGATATTATTATTTAGCTTCAAGAAAATACATATTAGCAGCAAAATCACAATTTCCAGCCAAGAAAATTCCACTTACAACACACTAAAACAGTCCCAAAATATCCCTCGTATTCTGTGTCAAATCCGTACTGATGTATGGCCTGTTATGTACCTCAAAATATGTGCCAACAATCATTTTTACGGACTGTTATGTATGGACCAGAAACAACAACCAAAATTCTTGAATTTGCCTCGAAAATTGTGCCAAAGACTGCCTCGATTTCTGTGCCCACTTTCACTTTTTTTACAGACTATATAGATTCGTACAGTATGGCCTCCCACAACAGAAAAATGACCCTGAAATGAAACATATATCTTCCTTGGGATTTTTTCCCACTTTTTCTTGGGAAATGTTCCCACAATGATGCCCTAAATTTCCTCTCTCAAGCCTACTCAAAAATATCTCTCAATCTCCTCTAGATGTGTCTTGCACACTACCCAATGCATTCTCTTATAAATCTGAAAATGACATTTTCCCTCCAAAGTGTATTTTCACCTTCCCCAACCCTAAATCCAAAGGCCAAGATTAGATCTTGCCTTTTTCAAGATCAAGGGTCATGATCCATTCCCTCCAAAATGAATCACTTCAAATATTAAAGTAATTTCACTTTATTACATAAGTGTACTTTATGAAATAAAGTTAGTTTAAAATTAGAAGGTACACTTGATTAAAACGTCACTTTAATAAAAGAACCACTTTAAAACAACTTTGTAAAAACCCATTACAAAGTTAAGTTCATGCTGGTGTAAACATAAGGTTACATCCGCATTCAAGACAAAATATGCGGAGTACCTCCCGAGATAAAAAGATAACATTATCGATGTTGAACCCAGTGCCACGGTTGCTACCACCAAAGTCTGGCCAAGCGAACTAGAAGAACCAGAGGAAGGGGAACACCTCTTTTACTCGTAGATGTGGGTCAAGAGGGCTCGGATTCATTTCATTATTGAAGAACGATAGTCAGAGGTCGTCAAGCGGTTGGACCTGCCAATGACACGGCACCTGCAACCCTACACTATTGAATGGATTCGTCAAGGAAGAGATCTATGTATCATCCGACAATGTCATTTTCCCTATGACATCAAGCCTTTCAAAGATGACGTATTGTGTGATATTTCTCCCCTTGAAGTTTGTGATGTTCTGTTAGGACAACCATATTTGTGGAAGAGCCATGTTGTGTATGAGTCTAGACCCCGCAATGTTATTATTACTTTGGGTAGACAATTGTACAGAATCCCAGAGGTGGCACCGCCTACTGCTATTTCTTAATCTCTGCTAATCTATGCAGTAAGTTTATTTCACAGATCGGGAAGTTCGTCTTCTTTGTGACCTGTCCTCACAGTAAGCAGAAGGTCACTACCACATGCATGGCCTTTAAACAACACCTCTCTTTGCAACAGAATCAAGTGGATAGGATCGTGGAAGAATACAGAAACATCTTCACCTCACCTACAGGGGTACCGACACATTGCCAAGTCAAGAATCCAATTGATCTGACCGCCGACGCACCTCTACCTAATGGACCAGTCTATCGGTGCTCACTGATGGAGAGTGACAAAATCAGGCATCAGATCCAAGAGCTTCTTTGTAATAGACATATTTGTAATTTGAGTAACAATTGGAAAGCACATGTCTTCTTGTATTGGAAGGCAAGGGACGTTAGGCACTCGACCGATAGGGAGGGAATTGAAGCAAGCGGTAGAAGATTTTGTAAAACAAAACGATATGTCAATTGTGTTACAATTGGTACAGTATATGAGCAATCAAATGATTGATTTCAAGAGAAAATGGGTGACATCTACATCTACCCCAGATAAAACTTCTTCCCAGGCCGATTTTAAGAATCATCCTAATAATATTTATCTTAATAACGATCAACCGAAGGCTATTCTTCCTAGATCTTGGTGCAAGTTTTATGAAGATAATCATGATGAGAACACCTGTGAGGTAAAATCGAGTGAAAGAGACCGAATCTTTGGTAAAAATGTTTATACAACTATTGTTGCCTTAGATTGGGCTATAAAAGA
>SNQJ01S0003467.1:6564-56470 GCA_010110895.2 Picea sitchensis
ATCCAAGCCAAATTCCAAAAGCCCTATGTTATACAACATTTTGTCGCAACAAGCGATACTGCATATTCTCTGACATCTAAAGCATTGAACTTTGGAAGAAAACTGAGAGAATGTATTCTTAGGAAGGATCAACTCTAAAAAATCCCTAAATTGCAGAGTTGTCACTTGTTGCTTTCTAGCAAGCTGGGACAACTTGACTTGTTGCATATTGCATCACTGGAAGGTGCGACAATGTTTTTTTTGCTAAGGTTTAAGGGTGCGACAACCTTTGTACGTGGGAAAATGAAGAAATTCTCGAAGCTTCTAGAAGAGAAGTTTTGATGACCTGTCTCTCCTGTTTTAGTGAGATCCGAACCTCCTCATGGTTTCCTCTCCAATCTATAAATGGAGGCATCTTCTAAAGGGAAAGGATAATAGGAAGGATGAGTAATTAATTAATGGTGAATTGAGAATAGCTTATGATTTGTGATTGAGAGATTGTGAGTCTCATTTTAGCTCTAAGAGATTTAGTGGTGTGAAAGTGCTCAAGAGATGGTGATGGAATTCATGGAGGTTGCATGGGTATTAAAGCATTGAACTGTTGGAAGGAGTTTATCAACGCCAAGGCTTGGTTGTAAGTTTCTTCTTAATTTATTAATGTAGTTATATTTTCCCTTTCCTATAAATCTTGTATATCATCTTTATTGTATTTTTCATTGGCCATCTACATAGACTTATCGAAATATGTGTTGTATTTTTGCTTTCACTTGTTCTTTTTTATTCCTACATAGATCTATAGCAAAAGACTTTGGGAACAAATTTGGAGCTTCAATTAACGAAAGAAAACTTCGGATAAAAAGGTATGATCTACTTACATATTCGTATTTCAATTCTAAAATCTAAGGAAAGGAATTTATATTGTTATGTTTTGTTCTAGTTTCGGGTTCCTGAACTAGGGAGATGTTGGTTGTGGAGCCTAATTATCTTCTTGATTCAAAGGTCTTTATTTTTCAGTCATGTTTATACCCCATGAAGACTTTACACCCTGGAAGAATGTACACCCCTCCACGCGGGGGAGTGTAGGGGGGGCTTGCCCCTCCTGTGGGGTATAGGGGGTTATCCCCTTAGCTAAGGGGGGGGCAATGGGGGTTTGAGGGCGAAGCCCCTGAAGGAAAATTTTCCTTGTAAATGTATATTGTAATTTCATAGTAAATCTGGACCGTTCATTATAAGGTCGCAGATCTTACGGTAGAAGTTATGTTAGGCTTTTTTTCCCTAGAAGGAAACCCTCTTTTATGAGGGAAATGTATTGAGGCTATGTATCATTATGAATATTGTATTCTGAGTGAGGAGACTGTGAGACAAAGAAGAGGAAGTTGTAGTGGATGTGATGTAGGTTGTATGACTTCATTTGATGGATAATAATAAAGGAAGGACCTGGCAATTTCTCTGGTGGAAATAGCCCACACTGGGTGAACCATGTATATTTGTGTCTCTATTGTATTGTGTATCTTTTATGTTTTATTTCTGCATTTGTTTTATTTTATTTCTCTGCGATCCTATTTTTCTAACAGGATATTTTTTCATGTCCGCATTTACGAATTTATCTATAACACCCTAGACCAAGAAGAGATATCATAAAGTGAAAATTTGACCTGGATATCCAACGAAGTCTAGAGCGAGAGTATTGGATCATGATGGAGAGGAGGATTCCCCGTGATGTTGTCTTGCCAAACATTTATTTTCCTGCCATTTTCAGGTATCCATATCAGAAGGTTTTGAAGGAGAGACAGAGAAGCCCTTAGAAGTCTCCAAATTTGAGAGCCCCTATGTACCTCGGGAGCCCTTTTTAAGCACAGAGCTCGGTCCCTAGAGAAGTATTTTTTGAGAATGGATTCTTTCCACTAATCATTCTTACCCAAAATGAGTTTCCATAGCGATTTGGCTCCTAGGGTTATGTCATCCATGAGATTTTGGGGCTCAGACAATATTCCAATTTATTAAATGAAATATTTATATTAGACTTACCCCCTACCATAAGAAGCGCCTTAATTCTGGAGCAAGAGTATTCTTCACACTCACTGGTGCAAGAAAATAAGAGAATTGGAAGATGGGTATGGTCGAAATGACAAACTTTATCAAGACAAGATGACCAACAGAGTTAAGCCACTACACTCCCCATTGAAGATTTTTTTTCTTAATTTTGGAAAGGATATGGTGCCATGATTTAGGGGAAGGGGAATGAAGGCAGATGGGAATACCTAAGTATTTGAAGGAACGCCAGTTCACTTCAAAGTGGAATTGGAGGATCCTAGCCATTGTTGTGAGGGTTCTAACACTAATGTTCCAGGCAAAAAGTCGCTTTGGCACAATTAACAAGACCCCTGGAGGAGTTTTTGAACAAGTCCACGACACCTTTGAATCAGGAGTAAATGACAATAGAGGCTCCCCCCAACAGAAAAGTGTTGTCTGAAAATTGAGAATGATTTATCTTCTTAGCTCCTCTAACAATTATGATACCAGGAATATTACCAACCCTTCTTTGAAAGTCCAATCTTTTGTTGAGGGCTTCTACCATTAAAATGTACAAAAGTGGAGAGAGGGGGCACCCTTGCCTAAAAAATATGGTGGGTTTGAATCAGGTTGTGGGGAAACCATTAACCAGGGGAAATCCACAGGATACTAATGTAGGTCGAAACCCAACCAATAAAGCCAACACCAAAACCAAACTTATGAATGATCTCAAAGAGGAAGTTGTGTCTTACTGTATTGAAATCATTCTCCATATCAATCTTGATGATCATCCCCTTTTCTTCCCACAACTTGCTTGAGTGGATGGCTTCTTGAACTAGAATGATGTTGTCAACAATTTTCCTTTTCTCTAAACCCCTTGTTTGGGAGAGATGAGCTTATAAAGAAGCGGTTTGATCCTATTAGCTATGATTTTTGTTATAATTTTGTACGAGAGGTTGCACAGGGAAATTGGCCTAAACCTTGAAAAAGAAGTAGTGTTTACCTCTTTCGAGATCAAAGAATGGAACGTAGAGTTGGTTTCTCCTCCCATACGTGCGCATATATGAACATATTGTACCATTCTTACAAAATTGAACTTGATGA
Organism: Picea sitchensis; assembly: GCA_010110895.2. Taxonomy (NCBI): domain Eukaryota; kingdom Viridiplantae; phylum Streptophyta; class Pinopsida; order Pinales; family Pinaceae; genus Picea; species Picea sitchensis. Next base: position 9,661 of record SNQJ01S0003467.1, read on the forward strand.
TGTGCCAAAATTGTCTGAAAAAGATAGCGGTAAATCCATCAGAGTGGGGTTTTTTTCTACGTCTAGATGTTGGATCACCTCCAAAATATCTTCTTTCATGATAGATCGAACTAAAGATTCATTTTCCTCTGGGATAACTAGGGGGGAATATGCAATAGAAATTTCTCTTTGTCATCCTCATCTGTTATTCCTATCTCTGTGTAGAGCTCTTCGAAATGCTTTAAAGTCGCATATTTGATCTTATCATAAGAGGATATAACCTCCCCCTATGATGTCTTAATTTCTTTTACTTTGTTTTTCTAGAGTTAGGATTTTGTTTTCCGATGAAAAAATGTTGTGTTCCTGTATCCTGCTTGCAACCAAAGGCTACGAGACTTGAGCCTCCACTATTCTTCCTTTCTAAGGGCATGTTGATACTTCTAAAACATTGATTTATCTTCTTGCAGCAAGTCTTGAGAAACATGCTCTTCTTCCAGTTTCCCCTGGATATCTTCTATTTGATTCTAAAGTTCCTTAAGTTCGACTTCTAGGGATTTGAATTTATACTTAGCCCATCCATTAAAATCCATCTTGGTGGATTTCAACTTCTTCTCCCAAATGAAGATGGGGGAAGCCGAAACCTAATGGCTCTAGGAGCTCAAGACCATCTCAAAGAAGAAAGGGTCATTGAGATAGAGGGGGTTGAAATAGAAAGGGATAGTTCCATAAATTTTTATGAACCAAATGTTAACATAATCAAAAGAATATGAGAAGAGAAGGGTAATGGGACAATGATCAGACCCAACCCAGGGAAGGATAAGAGAAGACAAGAAGACATAATATTCCAGGAAGGATCTATGAACCAAGAACCTGTCCATCCTGGTCGCAATATGACCAAGGCTAGTCCATCTACTTGTCCATGTGAATTTTCCTTTGATTGGTTTAATATTGATCAGATCCAAGGAACACATGAGATCTTCCATCCTTTCCCTACAAGGATCTCTCACCATAGAGCCCCCTTTCTTCTCTTTTTAGTGGAGTGTAGTGTTGAAGTCCCCCACTATAATGCAATTTGAACCATATTCCAAGTCTCAGAATCCCATAAGGGAATTACAAAATTCCATTTTATCTTGGTAAACACTAGTCATATAAACATTAAACAAATTCATAGACTTACCTGAGGGTAGATGATTGGGCCTCACCAACAACCAGTGGTGAGAAACTTGACTCTTCTCCAAGTTGAAATACTTGGAATCCCAAAGATTTCATATTCCCCCAGAAGCGCCCATGAAGCTAACTACAAATCCTTGGAAAACCTACCTACTTAACCTAACTAGAAAGGGGTCCCACTAGGTGACATGGCACTACCAATGGAACCTCGTATGCATTTTTATAAGGCTATTAGACTTATGCATGCATACGGTAGATAGGATGTAGATGTTATTGGGGTTTGGCATGCAAAATTGTAGGGAAATACATCACCAATGACAATAAAACATGCCCAATAGGGGAAAGCATTGCTTGAGGTACAAACAAGATTAGAACACCATTGGTCCACCTTGAAAGCATAATGGAAATGAGTGAGAATAGAGGAAAATAGTGAACGAGTTACCCATCTCCAATATTTTGTTTGTTGCTCTGTTTTATGGAAAGTATCCTTCATCCAAGTTGCAAATGGGCCTTCATGAAGAATCTCTTCTTCAATGCATACAAAGTAAGTGTAGGAACCAGATTATATTTGTCCTATCATATCAAATCCGCACTTTTCATCAGTTGCTCATACGTAAATTATCCCTTCTCTTCTCACTATCACCACCATCATCAAGGCTACCCTCAAATTACAAGTTTTGATATTTAGGTACTTATGGAGTTTGTGTGCATTCCTAGCTTAATATTCAAAGTAGCATTCCTCTTTATTATCATCGATGCCTTCTTTTACCTTTCCATCATTCTTGCCTTGGAAATCTCCATGCTCAAGCTAAACATCCTTTTCACTTTCATGCTCAGGGACAACCAAGGACACCTTCTCTAAAATGGAGCAATGGTTCCCCTCTTCATCATGTTCCTATTTTTTTCAATCGTAATCATTGTTTCCTTGGTTTGCATCCTTTAAATTGGGAGTAGAATCTAATGAAAATTCATTGATAGAAATGTATTTTAAAAGAGAAATATGTTCATTAAATAACTCATTAATTCCATAACATGTGTGCTACAAACCACCATATTTTTGACTTGCATCATTTGGTTGCTAACTGTTTTTGGAAATGGAGGAAGGTGATCAATCACCATTGGTTTTAACAATTTCTTCCTCACGCTGACATGTGAGCCTAGAAAGGTTTTCACCCTAAATGTACCCTTCAAAATTTTTGAACCCCTACTTTAGCAAGATTTGATGGCCCATTATAATGAAATTGATGTTTTGTATGTATAATGGGATAAGAGGGTTCCTTTCACAATTGATTTTTCAATTTTAAATGAACATTAAATGTTGTCCTCCCATCTTCTTTATATTCTGACAATGTTATGAGCCCCCCATGTAAACAAGAATCCACTAGATTTGGAGTATACAGTGGAGCCTTATATTCTTTCTCACATTCACTTTCCTTGGGAGGATGGGGATGAGATGAAGCCACCACGCTACCTTCTAGATCTATTGCATCATTAATCATGGCATCCAAATTTAATGAATGTCATTCTTTGAGGTATAGTGAAACATAAGAGCTTTGGGTTGTAGTGCAAGTCAACATGGCAGTGGATTTTGAAGGCTTAACATTCTCAAGGATTCCATGATAATACTTAAGGAACCTATTACTAAATTTTGCTACACCTTCTAAGTCATCCTTCCTTAAATAATTAATCTGTCAAGAGATGGAAATGATATTTTCTCTTTCCCTACCTACATAGGAAGTGATCATGCAATTGTTTCCAAGTGGAGATGGAGTTGGATATCAAGTTCCTGAACTAGGATCTAGCATTCATTTTTAAGGAATGCATGAATATACATATGAAAACATTTGTATTCTCAACAAGGAGGTTATCGGTGAAATCTTGAAAGGAGGTGAAGTGTTTATTAATATCTAAAGAATCTCTTCCATTTGAATTTTGCAATGGTTTTTAGATATCCATCAGGAAAGGGGTGAAGGGTTGTAGGAAATATTAGGGGTTGATACATAGCTAGGTTGATTCTTGTCCATGATGACAACTAATGCAAGAAATGACTCATGGTTTTCAACATTAGGGTTTCTTTAGAATAAGGGTTTAGGGCCAACAAATGTAGATATAACATCCTATCTTATGGAAGATTTTTAGGATTATAAATGCAGATAGGAATGCAATTAAAAGAAGGGTATTTTGAAAATTTTACAATAAAATTACAATAGGGGATTTTCAAGATGGAATTTAACAAAAATATGCAATAAAACTTAGAAAATCAACATGAATAGATGGTTTCATTGAGGATTTGGATTTTGAAGAGGTGCGTTGATCTAAGCCTAGTCTAGAACTGTGACATGGATGGGGAGTCGCCAGGTGATATGTTTTCACCTAAAGAGACACTAATTCCTCACCACAAGTAGAAAATATTTAGTAGCAATGGGAATGAGGATTCATTCCCCAATGGAGTCCCCAATAACTTTTCAACAAGCTATAAATATTCAATAATGCAAAATGGTAAGTATCATCATTTACAAGGTTAAAACCTAGAAAAAAATTAAAAAGCAAAGTCACCAATAGCTTTTTCATTATGTATGAAGGAGAATTGTCTCCCAATTAATGGTTTCAATTCCTATGTTGTCCCCCGAGTTGTTACCACTCACTCTCACTTGGGTTTCTAGTATATATTGTGCAGGAGCACCTTCTTATGCCACTCTAGGATTTTGAGCCAATCCTTGGGCTAGAGGGGGGGTACTATTATTTTTCCTTTGAGTTATCATCCTATTCTATCACACTATGACAACCTTTTCCATGAAGCTTCCACTGGATTTGTCATAGGTGAAGGATGGTACATGGTTTTTTTTCTGTAATATATTCAAAACAAAATAAAAATAATGTTGAGTTGTGATTTTTGGGGGTGACCAAGAAGCCAAATAACAAGGGGATTTAACAATTTTTAGCCATGGGAACAATCTTGTGAACCAGGGGCACCATTATTTAGTCTTGCTTGACAAAAAAAATAGAGAAAACGAACAAATATATGCTAAGGAGGAGGTTGAACTACTTGTCTAAAATATATTCATTAGATAGAAAACCAAATGGGAAAGACAAGAATACATCCATTGGTTTATTCTATGTGAGAAAAAACGTGAAAGGGAAAACTAATAACTTGCTTGAAATTTATTACTTTGCTAGATACAATGTGCCTCGGTCTTGATTACATAGTAAACCCAACAATTCATTTATAAAATAACATCTCTAATGTTGGGGAAATTCTTGGGTATGAAACAACTATTCATTTATACAATAAATACACTAGGGGTGGGGATTGTAAAATCATTGTCATGGGCCCCTTGCATCCCTTTATAATATATGTTTCTCAAATAATGCTTATATAGTGAAAGAGGAGAAGTAGAAGAAGAAGAATGTTACTTGCCACTGAAAAATAGTGATACTCTATGAATATATTCATTTTCTAATGGCCTCTTTATTCTATTTCACCCTTTTTATGCTATTTGGAACCTCTAATAAACCTCCCATAAGCTATTGTAAATGATAAAAATATGTCTCTTATAAACTATTGGGGGTGGGCAGAGTTCACCCAAAATTAGGTTAGAAATGAATCTCCTAGAAACCAATGAGAGCCCTCCATTTTCTCACAACTTCTTCTAACTAATACCTTCTACTTAGGGCTTGATTTCTATTTAAGAGCTACCACTTTTCCTTAATCCAAAAAAATTAGGGACACATGTGAGAACTCTAACCGAAAATGATTATTACTACATTTAGTTTATTTCCCCTTCAAGCACTACTTCTTCTTTTGGTTCAGGGTAGGTGGTTCACTTCAAACGAAGCTACTACTAGTGATTGAGAGGGTACTTGCCACCCAAGTTGCATCTGAGTCGGAGATGGGGATACTAATTTTTATTATTCATCTATTACTAGTTTGTTATCTTCCTAGACACCTTCTTTTCATTCTATATTTATTATGACAAACAAGGTTGTATGCGTTTTTGGAGTTATTTTCTTTTAGATCTACCTTTGGATTGGCTTTTGAAATGCTTGAAAATGGCCCCAATTTCAAAATCAAGTTTGATTTGTAAATTCAATGCAAGTTCAAAAGGGGGAAAAATACATTTGAAATGGGAGAAAAGGGGGCCATTCGAAAGGGGGAAAGAATGTTCGAAATGGGAAAAAAGGGGACCATTTGAAAGAGGAAAAAACACATTTGAAATGGGTGAAAAGGGAATGATTTAGAAAATGGGCCTAATCAACAAATCAAGGGTCAAAATTTGAAAATCAAGGAGAAAGAGGCCCCATTAGGAGATCATGAATAATTTTTAAATCGAGAAGAAAAGTTCAAAGGAAAAAGAGAAAGAGGCACTATCAAGAGATCATGTGATTCAAATTATTTTGAGAACAAAATGAAGGAAGAGATATAGCAAGGAAATACACAGATATATTCCAAGAAACACATAGATACAATAATACACAATTGTTATTAATGAATGAAATCTATGAAAACTGTAAAAACATAAAGTGAATGAACTCATTAGAATGGTCGCAGGTTATCTCTAAGAAGAGATGTGACGGCTACACTCATTTACAAGAAGATGTTTACAGTGAGGCTCAAAAGGCATTTAACATAAATAATTAAGGAGAAAACCCTAAACATCCAAAAACCTAACCCTAGAAAATGAAACGCCAAAAGGTTTGTGGGCCTCGATCGAGTTAGTTGATATGTCAACTTCCTGAGGGTGTAACTTTTGCATACGATCTTCGTTTGGGGCACTCAATAGCCCATTAAAAAGGTCTAGTCAAGAAGTACACATTCCGACTGGGCCTAGGAAAGAGCCTATGGATATTTCCTAGTCCTCGCAATGTCAAAAAAACCTCATTCATGGCCTCAAAACGACCTTGAAAATTTAGGACTTGAAAAACCGTAGAAAATTGCCAAGGTGAAAAAATGTGTTTTGAGACAGTGTAATAGATGGGTGGCCATTGATATCCACTTGGATCGTTCATCCCCCATTAGGAATCAATGGTCCCCATCGCATCAAGTTCTCGTGGGAGATCGGGAATATTTTGTTGAATCTGAACCTTGGTGAGTTGTTTACCTTGTTGAAGAAGTTGTCATGTTTGTACTTAGCATTAGCTTGTTGAAGGATGTCATGAACCTTAGTTGGATGGGTTGGATTTGTTCAACCAATCTAGTTGCATGATCTGTCATGTTCTGAGTGTGGGAGGACTCTATTGGTGAAGATGCAACATGAAGAGCTATATCAATGGAAGCTAACGTTTGGAACCATAAGCACACTTGAAAAGGGATGTGGCCAATAGAGCTATGAAGGGATATGTTATGGATTTTCTTGACTAGGAAGTGTGAAGGCACCCCCATAGGTGAAGTATGAATATATTTGTGCTCTTCTACGATCTTGTTGACCTGCTTCTGTTGGATAGAAAATTCTTGGGCTGAGGCTGTAGTGGTCGCAATGTCCTTATATTCACCTTCTCATTTGATCACGAAGAAGCTAACTTCCACATATATGGCTGACCTAAAAGAACATCACAAACTTCTAGTGGGGAAACATTACACAATACCTCATCCTTGAATGGATTTATTCCATAGGACATGCAACACTATTGGCTAACGGGGAGATATTTTCCATGGCGAAGCCACCCTATGTTATATGGTTGTGGGTGTGGTGTAATTGGAAAATCCAACTTCTTCACGACCTCTACTAAGATTATATTATTTTGGCTGCCACTATCAAAAATAAAATGAAATGGGGTCCCCTTCACCCACATCTGTGAATGTAAGAGTTTATCCCCCTCCTTGGTTCTTCTGGTTGGATTGTTGTGGTCATGATGGTAGCAATGGGTTCTACATCAATGATTTGTCTCCTTTTGTTGTTTTATGAATCAAAGTCTGAGTTGGGGTTCGACTCTTTTTATTTGATCTCATCCACCAATGACTGTTTCGAGCAACATTCATAAGTATTGTGCCAAGGTATTTTGTGGAAGTAGCACCACTTTCCAGTGTCCTTCTTCCTCTTCCTATTACCCTTATTTTCCCGCGGCTTGGACTAGTTTTTTTGAGGTTGGAAATTGTATGAGTTACGGTCGCCTTTACCATACTTCGTTTCTTGTGGATTTGCATCCTCAAACTCCCACTTTTTCTACTGCTTAAATTTCTACTCGATTTTGAAAACATATCAATAAGTGGCTCCCAATGACGAGATGTCCAGAAAATCCATTATGTTTGGATGTACCTATGTATACCCCCACAATATTTTAGAACTAGATGCCACTCGAAGTCTTTGATACCCATCTTGGTGTGTAAGGTATGGAAGCTATTTGTGAACTCTAACATTGTTTGGACCCTCTTTTGACGTAGTGTGGTCCATATCATGTATTGGTCACCATAGTTTCCAACAGGGTAATATTGTTCCTTGATGACATCCATAAAAGAGTCCCAGGAGGCTCAGCTCCAAATATTCTAAACTCCTCTGTGGAATTTTTCTCACAATAAATCTCCCACCAATATTTGACATGGGGGATGGCCTTCAAGAGAGCAAAGGTGATATTTTCCCTATTGGAAAAATTGTGAACAGAGAAATAACCTTCTAGTATATTTAACCACTTCTCCAAATCATATGCATCTATGTGGCCTTCAAATATAGCAATATCAAAATTAACTTGTACCTTGAAGGGGATGGCGCTTCCAAAATGGTTGCTTGATGAAGATGAATATATTTTTGTCTACAGTCATTGAAGGATTTGGAAAAAAATATGCATCATCTCATTCCTCTGTTGTGCAAGGGATTCTGCTAGCAACAACTTGATAAATATCTTGCTCCCTCGTATCTATTTTCTTCTACCATGGGAGGCCTCTTGGGATGGAAAGAGTGGTTTTCCTCAAGAGAAACTAGCTTGAGACCCAACTCTCTATACCTTGAATGCATTGGGGACATGCACTATGAAACGACAAGGAGCAGACTGCTCTGATACCACCTATCCAAATTATTTTGAGAATGAAATGAAGGAAAAGATATAACAAGGAAATACATGGATATACTTGTTGGGATCCCTACATGTTTTTTTTATTTTGAACGACAAATGACACTTCTTGTAGCTGCCTTCACCTTATCTTGTAAATATTACTATTTGGGGGTGATTACTGGATTATAAAAGATATTTGATTATTCTTGTTTTATTTTTATATTGCATTTTCATGCTTGATTCATGACTGAAAGCATGAATCAAGCATGGAAACGTAATTTGGTATTATATCCCTATTCAAAGCCTAGTTTTTCAAAGGTTCATTGGGCTTACATCTACTTCATATTTCTTACCTGAATGATTTTTTCTTTTGAGCTTATTGAATATCGATATAATACCCATACTGATTTGCATTTGGACTGTAAGATTATTTATTTGAATCCTTTGTAAATCAACTATAATGCCAAATATCGATTTGCATTTGGATTGTAAAAACATATCCATTCCAACCCTTTGCAAATCGAATATATCCATTTCATGACGTGGGAATTAAACACACCATAACTATATCATGTACTTCATTTTGGCTGGAAGAATGAATTGACAGCCTTCTCATTAAGAGTCAAGGGTTTGTGTGATGCTATGTACTTGGGGTTTTCATTACTAGGAGTGTTCAAACTTCGTGACCGAAACCCTCATGTTTATGTTATCATTGTGCAGGTGTGTTGCTTGTTTTGTTTCCATGGTATTATCTCAGACTTGTCCTTCTTACCGCTACCATCTAAACCCATAGTTAGTTTGAGTCTCCCTTGTTACAGTCTGGTCATACCCTTAATGGATCATGTTGTCCGAATAGAGCCGAATGGCTCTCAAGCATTATTGTTTCTTGATGATGTGGCCGAGGATTTGAAAAACCAGGGTTGGGATAGTTTCATTAAGAAATTAAAAGGGTATAACCTTCGTGTGGCCAAAGAATTCGCCCAAACGTTTGATGGATATAGGGAAAAGGTTGGTGATGTTTAGTTGGAGGTGACTGAAGAGATTTTGAGTAAAGCAACGAGGCTTCCTCTCACTGGTCAGAAGTGGTTCAAGAATTCAAAAATTGATGAAGTTCCCTGGATTCTTTTCATGACCTCCAGAAAGATTGACTGTTGTGAGAAAGGTATTCTAGTTTCCCTTCTTAAGGTTAGGTGGCATGGTCGGTTATCAGTTCTTAAACAATTTATTACCTGTGAGGGTCGTTATGGCCTAATTTGTCTTTACCATGTGCGATTGTTTATGAATTTTATCAGCTTCCATTTGAATCTGTCGTTTTATTTGCTAAGGAGTCTATACAAAATGTCGAAAAGATACAAGAGGCAGAGCCTCGACTCTAGTCTCTTTCACCATGGTTTAATTAAAATGTTGTCGGTTCATTGTTTGAAAACCCTGGGTGATGATTTGGATGGGTTCTTAGCTCGAAACAGTTTTATTACAGACATTCCTACAGAAACCCCTTTGTTGGATAAGCCTCTGATAGAGAAAAATTTTGATTTCTCAAATGACAAGCCAGATCCTTTGAAGAAAAATCCTTCTCATGAGGAAATACCCGATCAATTTTTACCTGGGAAGCAGAATGTTGGATCCAAGTTAAATGGAACCCCTGCGCATGAATTAGTTGTTGACCTTAAATCCACTGTAAAAATCGATAGCAAGAAACCTCACAAAATGTCCAAACAGAAGCATGCAATGATAGGGTTCCAAAATAAGAGGGTTGGTCGACACATTTTGAGAAGTCTGCGTAATCGATCTAACCCTCATGTGAGCTCGATCGACCTGATCGATATCCATGAGGATTTACATTCTGAAATTGAAAACTTTCTCACAGAGGAAGATCCAGATTGTCACAAATCGGATCCTATCCAGCCATACGGCTTTGTTAACAACCTTCCACCATGTCTCAAGGATAGCAAGGGGTTTACTGGTATAAATCTCGGCCAAAGGTCGACAACAGGTAGTGTTGATGTTCTTGCACCCAATTATATGCTCCCTCGACAGATCACCCCAGTTGTACATTGTGAGGTCTGCTTGCATTGGATCAAACAATACTATAAGGACATCCCCATCCTACAGGCAAGAATCAAAGCGCTCACATCTCACATTGAATCATTGACAAAAGAAAACCGTGACCTCAAGGAAAATGAACAGAGACAAGCCAAGTGTCTTAAAAGGACAGACAACATTGTAATAAAGAATGTAGACAGTGTGAAGGCCATTATAAATTCTAAGATATCTTGATCTATGTTTAGTTATTAGTTAAATGGTAAGACGATTTTTATTACAGTCGTGTTGTTTTTAAAAAAATCAAATCGGTTAAACTTTGATTTATTCTACCCATATAAGACTGGCTACAGAATCGAGAGATTATGTAGCCAAGTCATTTTCTTATAGAATTTAGTAATTATTTGTTAATAAAATTGCCTAACTTGTCCCTATTTCGTTTTTCAGGGCATGGTATATCTGATTTGATCTTATGGGATGGGACATGTTCGATCCAGTTGATTAGTATTCCCTTCTGTTTATTTTGTAAATAGGGAAATCTTTCATAAATTTGTGAAGATACAATTTGATCATGGGTGGCCCTAGGCCCTCTATATTTGTAATGTTTTGGATCTTATGAGATCTGATCCTATCTTAGAAGATAGGAAGTTTAGATTTCAAAAACTCTTTAAATACTCTCTATTTTGTAAATGTAAGGCATCTTGGCTTGGAACCAAAGATGGACGAATGATTTCTCAAGAATTAATGGAGCAATGTATAGCATTTTGGCTTTAGTCCTTTGTTGATGGTGTTTCATAAATGTTTTGTATTGTTTAATCTTGATATCTTAATATGTCTTGTAGCTTTAGACTCTTGATATGTTATGTTTCAGAATGTTCATTTATAAATATCGTTCATGATTTGTTGTTCTAGATATCGACACTATGATCATCAGTTTAATTTGAATGATAAGACTTCTCTTTGATTTTTAGTTGAACAAATGAAATGCAATACGTTACACTCAGATTTATCTTACTATAATTATTTGCGATCATAAGATCACAGGGTTAAATTTGTGTTCCCTATTCTGTTATTAAACTCTGGTTACCAATACATCATATGAATTTGTCCAGAACAGTTTCAGTATTAGTCTATTGCAGATTTATCTCGTAGGTGTGGTAGCTAGATGCACTTGTTTCATGCAGAGGTCCGGACACACCTAATGAACTAACAACAAGTTAGCTTCTTTGTGTTTTCTGATTTTTGTTATTTATTTATTAGTGAAACCAGAATGTTTAGATCATCTTTTTACTATCTGTACAGATGTGTTTCATAGTTTAGTTAATTCAAGTTTGTTAGATTTATAGAAAGAAAACAAAAAATATTTAAATGTGCTTTCTTTATCTGCTTTTACAAAAACAATTATTTTTACATTCATTTCATAAGTTTCTAGTAAAACTTGCAATCTGTAAATGTTGTCTATAAGTGAGACTTTTATGTTTTCTTTTTCTGCTTAAATACATTTAAAATAGTTATATCATAGTATGTATATATATACAGTATAGTTATTAGCATTAGTTATTTATCCCTTTTTCTTTATTTTAGATTGGCTAACGGAGCCATTAAACCCGTCAGAACAAGTTACACCAAACGGCTTGGGTTACTTAGACAACCCCGGAGCGAACTTGTTCTTCCAGTTGATGGACAATCAATTTTGTCCATCAACAAATGGCGCTAGAAGGAGGGCCTAAATACAATTGATGGCACGTGAAAGTTGCAACACTCCTCCCCCACACACTCGCTTCCCTATAGTAACACGGATTCATTCTGACAACAACGTTACTTTTGAAATAGCAAATACCTCGAATGAAAATCTTGAGATTCCCGTTGAGCCAGTAACACCAAATACTCAAGGGGTCGACGTATAAGAAATTGTTTGGCAATCACTCATAAAGACACATAGTGCCTTGGCCCACATCAGACAACCTGGTAGGACACTTAATCAACCCTTCAATTTCTTTGATATCAGAGAATAGCTTGAAGGCACTGGTCTGCATTTAAACCCTTTAGGAGATAATACTATCAATCCTACCAAGACACTTGTTCTCGGAGCTGGGGGATCTGGTATTCCACCTTCCCCACCTCATTCATCTCCATCCTCTTCAGGAGGAGAATCCTCTGACGAAGGAAGTTCCTCATCTAAACCATATCAACCTTCAACACCACCTACACCCATGGCAAACCAAAACAATCATGCCAGACCCTGGCTCGATCAAGATGTTGTGGTTGTACCCGGACCCCAACACTCGTTACCAAAGCACCCGGAGAAATGGTTGCATAAGTTTGATCTAGATTCTAAACAATCTGTTGAGGATCACATAAAGAAGTTCATGTTAGCCATTAGACTCCGAAGTGTAGAGCATGAAGATGTAGTATGTAGACTCTTTCCTTATACGTTTGAGGGTAATGCCTCTACATGGTATTTTACCCAGCAGCCCCAGACCATTGTCTCTTGGGACAAATTCGAAACCTGTTTCTTAGAGAATTTTGGAGATGATAAATCTCCTGAGGTCTTGGTTATGGAACTCTCCAGCCTAAAAATGAACCCTAAGGAGAAAGTAAAATATTTTAACCAAAGGTTCCTTACTTTAAAGAATCGAATTCCCACATATTCAATGCCTGCTGAAAGTCTAATTGTTGCATATTACACTAAAGCTCTACATAATAATATAGCAATTTGGGTTAAAAGGTCTAACAATTCTATATTACTGGAAGCCTTCAAGGAGGCAAGTCAAATCAAAAATGATATATTAAGCTTAAAATACAATCTCAATAGTGAAGCTAAAACAACTTCATCCTCTAAAAAGAAAATAGAAATCCTTACTAGGCCTCCCCAAGCCAAAAGCCAACCAGAAACTTTAGACTTAGAAAGCTTGCAAAAGTCTTTCCAAAAATTATCAAATCAAGTCGTAGACTTGAAGAGATCGGTCGAAGAGGCATCCTCAAGCAAAGGAAGTTTTAAACCTCCTTTTAGAAGGCCTTTTCCTCCCAATCGGCCAAATCCAACTACTAAAGGTCTTAATTTTGAAAGCTTACAATACACTTTGCAAACTATTCTTGAAGCACATGATAACTCTGCCCCTCCTGAAAGTTCTGAAGACATAGTTGAGGAAGAAGTAGTTGAAGAAGAGGACTCATCTCCCAATATCTTCGGACACTTTTCTCATAGTATTTTCCAAGAAAATTTTGAAATTTTCCACCCTTACGACACAAGAAGCAAAACACAGAGTAAACCGTCTTTCGAAATGAGTAGTAGTGTGCCTCCAAAACAGCCTAAACAAGCTGAAATAAAACAGATTTTAGCAGCTCCAGTTTTAGAATATGACTTGATTGAAGATTTGAAAAAACTAAGGGATAATATTTTTGTTTATGAGCTTTTGAAATTTCCTCTGATTCTGCAGAAAATGCTTCAAAATATCGCAGAAAATAGTAAGAACAGTTATTCTAGTAGCAAGAAGACTGCAGAAATCATTTCTAAAACAACAAAAAAGATCCCTACTAAAACGACACCCGAACTTCCTGATAAAATGGATTCAACTGAAAAAGCTGTATCAAATGTAGATAAAATTGTTTTAGGGACAACGACAAAAAATCAGCAGAATTCTGTTGTTAATACTCGTAAAAATGTCCCACCTTTCTTACTGACTTTTGAAATTTTCAATAGAAATGTACATAATTTCGTGGTGGATTCCAGCGCATCATCAAATGTGATGCCTTTATCTGTTTGTCAAAAAAGTAACGCATAAGTTCAACCTTCTAGTCTCAAGATTATTCAGCTTGATCAGACGAACGTTAAGGTAATTGGTGAACTTAAAAATGTTCTGGTTAGGCTGTCTTCTAATCCTAAGGTTCACCAAATTATTGACATCATTGTTGTTGACATCCCTGAAGTCTATGGTTTGTTTTTGAGCAGGGATTGGTTTGAGCAAATGCATGGTTACTTTGCCACAGACTGGTCTCATTTGTGGCTGCCAGAAAATGGACAGCCAAATAGAATTAGGATAAACCGTGAATGTTATCTCAAGCACACCCTAAACGATTTGAATGATGCAAACGAACCGTTTACTGCATCCACTAATTCACTTGAAATGCAGGGAATGAACACCTTCTTTGGTAACTTCATGACCGAAATTTCCCCTTTCACTGATCCTGAGCAACAATCAGAACTTATGACCTGTACTCAATCATCATCTTCGCCAAGTGTGACAAACACTGTCGATGAAGCTCAAATTTGGTCGTTGTACTTTGACTGATCTAAATCCAAATAAGGAGTCGGTGCGGGATGTGTTCTCATTGATCCCGAAGGTAATAAAGCTTTAATTGTCTGTCGATTGGATTTCGAGTGCACTAATAACACCGTCGAATACGAGGCGCTTTTGCAAGGACTTAGGAAAGATGTGGATATGGACGTAAGAAATTTAATGGTATTCGGTGATTCGAAAATCGTGGTCAGGCAAGTAAGAAATTCCATACATTGCCTATCACCATATCTAAAAAGTTATCAAACTGAGGTATGGATTCTAATGCAAAAATTTTCAGCATTCAATATAAATTCCATTCCTAGATTAAGTAATTCAGAGGTTGATTTATTGGCTAATGTCGCTTCTAAACTTTTTCCCTTTCTCCTAATGCATTTTCAGTTGAATTATTGTTCAGGTCTTCGATCCCAGATAACATTACCAATTGGAGGGTGTTCGACGATGATCAGCAAATCATCAACTTCTTGCATATGGAGGACACTTTCCAAGGTGCAATTATCAATGAAGGCACTCACGATGAAAACCTCTGCAACTTCATGGTAATATCAGATCCTAGATCTCCTAAATCGACGTCCGATCTGGTAAACTTTATCCCTAGATTCGTGATAAGACTAGAAAAGTTTTATGACTTACATGATAAATTTAGAGGGTCAGTTAATTGTAAAATGAATAGCTCTTCCTTGACTTATGAGACGGTAAATTTAGGGACTAAGGATAAACCTCAAAATATCAATTTGGGAACGGGATGCTCTAAGCAAGAACGATATGCTTTCATAAAACTATTTAAATAATTCAAAGATGTTTTCACCTCGACATATGATGATTTAAAAACATTTGATCCTAATATAATACAGCATATCATCCCCATGAAACCGCAAACTCAGCCTTTTCAGCAAAAATTAAGAAAGATGCACCTCAAATTGGAACCCACTGTCAAGAAAGAACTAAATAAATTATTGAATGCAAATATAATCTTCCCGATGATACACACACAATGGGTGTCTAATCTAGTTCTTGTAAGGAATAAAAGTGGTGAAATTCGAATCTGTGTCGATTTTCGTAACTTCAACCAAGCCTCGGACAAAGATAATTATCCCGTTCCTCCAATGGAACAAATACTTCAACAAGTTTCCGGTTCCGAAAGACTGTCTCTGTTAGATGGCTTTTCGGGATACAACCAAGTCCTCATGTCTCCCTCAGATCAACTCAAAACCACCTTTCATACCCCATGGGGCACTTATGCCTACAGGAAGATGCCTTTTGGAGTTATAAATGTCGAGGCCATTGTCCAGATAGAAATGGGCATTGCTTTTCGTGGTCTCCTAAATCAATTAGTAGTGGTCTATCTTGATGATGTCACCATTTTTTCTAAAAACAAGAAAGATCATTTGTCTCACCTTAGGGTTGTCCTAGAACGATGCCGCAAGTATGGCATATCTCTCAAACCCAAGAAATCAGTCTTTGCAGTTGAGAAAGGAAAACTACTTGGATTCATAGTGTCCAAAGATGGAATCATTATCGATCCTGAAAGAACCCAAGATATTTCTAAACTCTCCCCTCCCGCTTCCAAGAAAGCCATGCAGTCATTTTTCGGCAAGATTAACTTTGTCGGAAGGTTTGTCCCAAGTTTTTCAGAAATGGTAAGGCCATTGCATAATTTAATTAAAAAGGATGTCCAGTATCGTTGGGGACCACAGGAAATTCAAGCCTTTGATTCCATCAAAAAATCCATAGTGGAAGCCCCTTCCTTGATGAGTCCTAATTTCTCGCAAGATTTCACTCTTTACACTTTCGTCTCCGACCAATATTATGTTGTTGTGTTAACACAAAAGAATGTTGAAAGTAATGAGATGCCTATTGTCTTTATGAGCTCAGCCTTCAAAGGAGTGGATCTTAACTACCCAGTTGTAGATCAACAGGCTTATGCGGCTTTTAAAGCAGTGAAACACTTCTGATCATATTTGTTGAAATCCAGAACCAAAGTCATCGTCCCTTATCCTGTTGTTAGAAACTTGTTAGTGCAAAAGGAATTGGGTGAAAAGTGGGCAAACTGGATGACATCGTTACAATAATATGACCTCGAAATAACTCCAGCACAAATTGTTAGAGGTCAAGGCCTATGCAAACTAGTCACTGATTCAGTTAAGAACAAGAAAGTCAAATTAATACCTTAATTGTAAACTAGCATGACGAAAAACAAATCAATTGTACACAAGTTGTTGCTAGTTCTTGGTATAATGATATTAAATTTTATTTGACACGTGGATCTTCTCCTCTTTATCTTGACCCTAAAAACCGAAGAGCACTCAGATTAAAATCTGCATCTTTCCAGTTCATAAATGATGTATTGTTTCGAAAGAATTTCGACGGTGTTCTGATGCGTTGTTTGGAAAAAGATGAAGCAGAGAGAGTATTATCTAAACTTCATGCAGGTGAAGCTGGTGGACACTTTGGTGGAGACACCACTACTCACAAAGTGTTGAGAGCTAGATATTATTAGCCCACAATATTTAAAGACGCCCACGCATTGTGTCGTAGATGCATAATCTACCCAAAGGCTGTTGGATGGGTGAAAAAGGCAACATTTCCTTTGCAACCTGTTACTGCAGATTCACCTTTTTCAGCAGTGGAGTCTCGACATCATAGGGCCAATTAACCCCTCTTCTTCACAGCAGCATAAATATATCATTACAACAATGGATTATTTTACTAGATGGTTCGAAGATGCACCTTTGAAAGTGGTAAACATGAATCAGGTAGTATATTTCCTTAACTCAAATATCATTACTAGATTCGGCATTCCTGAATGTTTAGTCTTTGATAACGCGTCTTATTTCTCATCCATGGATATGGATGTATTCACCTTAGAAAAATGGATTAAATTGAAATATTCTGCCAGCTACTACCCCCAAGGAAATGGCTTAGCAGAATCGACAAACAAAAATCTTATTAAGATCATTAAGAGGACAGTTTCTGAAAACCACAAGAACTGGAACAACACTCTATTTAATGCACTCTGGGATGATAGGGTGACACCAAAAACCTATGTTGGAAATTCCCCTTTCTTTCTTGTCTACGGAAGAGAAGCGATTCTCCCTCCACACATTTTGCTTCCCTCTCTGCAATTATCGTAGAAAGTTCAAGAAGAGAACTGCCCTCCTCTTGAAAGTTGAATTAATGCCTTATTAAAACTAGAAGAAGTGAGATCACAAGCAAAGAAGAAGTTGGACCAACATCAACAGATTGTAAAAAACTAGTTTGATTCAAACTCTTCTTTAGATAGGAACTTCAAGGTAGGAGATTTGGTTCTTAAATGGGATAAACCTCACGAAGGAAAAGGGGAACACACCAAATTCCAGAACCTGTGGTTGGGACCATTCGTAATCGCTGAAAAACTAGGTCCCATCTCTTTTCGTCTACACAATTTGGAGGGACAACCAGACACCTTCCCGGTGAATGGCCAAGCTCTCAAAACGTATTTTTCTTGATGTTTCGAGATCCACCTTTGTACATATTTTTCTTTGTTTAATTTTTCTTTTGTTTTTTGATTTTGGTTTTTTTCATTTTTCTTGATTTTTCTGTATTCGAAATAAACTTATGTCTGTATCACCTTTTAGTTCGTGAAGGGAAACCAGAATGCCTCATCATGAAGCAATAGTCAAGGTTTTTTTTAAGCATCAATG
Source organism: Picea sitchensis (assembly GCA_010110895.2). Lineage (NCBI taxonomy): Eukaryota > Viridiplantae > Streptophyta > Pinopsida > Pinales > Pinaceae > Picea > Picea sitchensis. The sequence goes on from SNQJ01S0003467.1 coordinate 27,815, forward strand.
TTGTAAATTGCCGAAATGTAGCCTAAATAAAGAAACTTTATGTTCTAAGTAGGTTTCCTAGTTTCACTTTATAATCATGAGCAGACACGATCATCATTAAAGCTCTTTACGTTGTCCCTATTTTTTAAAAGAAAACAACTCAAGTGTGCCTTCCTGTCCTCGAAAATTTATTCTTATCAGAAAACTAATTTCAGATCATAATAAAGGTTATCAAGAAAAAAAAAAAAATTAAGGATGGGAAATATCAAGTATTCTGAAAACTGAAATTTTCAGCATCACCCCTCTCTTCTAAAGATCATTAAATTCATGTCAAAATTGTAAATAATTTATAGAGAGTTGTGGGAAGTGTCTGTAAACCCGTCAAGATACTAAATAGGGTTGTAGGCAGCGGGTAAATGCATGCATGATGCCAAGACAACTTTGTCGGGGTACTGAACAGGCCTGCTGGCAGCGAAGCAATGTCGGGTTCAAGAAAATTATCAGGTATAAGTTTTGATATTAATCGTAAAATGCCTTTCATTTTGAATTGACAATTCTTGGACAGGGTAGAGGCGTCAAAGTGGGTTAATTGACATCCGTGTCGAAGCTATGGACGCCTGCTGGAAGCAGCAGCCCTGTCAATAGTATCGGATCCATTGGCTTAAATATCGTTTCTCTCGTAATTAAAATTTGTCACCGGATTTAATTTGAATAGAGAGACATCTAAAGCTGGACTATGTGATCTTTTCGGGATTTGATTGGGATGTTTGATTTCCTTTCAATTGTTCTTTAATCTTTAATCATTCTAATCAGTCCTAACATGAACTCATTGGTGATGCATAGATAACTACTTCTTCCATTAAGTCACCACTGTTGGTAGCCCTACATGTTTTTGCTATTTTGAATGACAAACGACACTTCCTATAGCTACCTTCACCTCATCCTGTAAATATTACTATTTGGAGGTGATTACTAGATTATAAAAGATGTTTGATTATTCTTGTTTTATTTTTATCTTGCGTTTGCATGCTTGATTCATGACTGAAAGCATGAATCAAGCATGGAAACTTAATTTTGTATTATATCCCTATTCAAAGCCTGGTTTTTTAAAGGTTCATTGGGCTTAAATCTACTTCACATTTCTTACCTGAATGATTTTTTCTTTTGAGCTTATCGAATATCGATATAATACCCATGTTGATTTGCATTTGGACTGTAAGCTTATTTATTTGAATCCTTTGTAAATCAACTATAATGCCAAATATCGATTCGCATTTGGATTGTAAAAACATATCCATTCCAACCATCCATTTCATGACGTGGGAATTAAACACACTAGAACCATATCATGTACTTCATTTTGGTTGGAATAATGAATTGACAGGCTTCTCATTACAAGTCAAGGGTTTGTGTAATGCTATGTACTCGAGGTTTTCATTACCAGGATTTTTCAAACTTCGTGACGGAAACCCTCATGTTTATGTTATCATCGTGCAGGTGTGTTGCTTGTTTTGTTTCCATGGTATCAGCTTAGAATTTTCCCTCTTACCGCTACCATCTAAACCCACAGTTAGTTTCAGTCGCCATTGTTACAGTCTGGTCATACCCTTAATGGCTCGTGTTGTTTGAATAGAGCCAAATGGCTCTCAAGCATTACTGTCTCTTGATGATGCGGCTGAGGATTTGAAAAACTAGGGCTGGGATAGTTTCATTAAGAAATTCAAAGGGTATAACCTTCGGGTGGCCAAAGAATTCTCCCAAATGTTTGATGGATACAGGGCGAAGGTTGGTGATGTTCAGTTGGATGTGACTGGAGATATTTTGAGTGAAGCAACGGGGCTTCCTCTCACTGGTCAGAAGTGGTTCAAGAATTCAAAAATTGACGAAGTGCCCTAGAGTCTTTTCATGACCTCTAGAAAGATTCGCTGATGTGAGAAAGGTATTCTGGCTTCCCTGCTTAAGGTTAGGTGGCATGGTCTGTTATTAGTTCTTAAAAAATTTATTACCTGTGAGGGTCATTATGGCTTGGTTTTTCTTTACCATGTGTGATTTCTTATGCATTTTATCGGCTTCCATTTGAATGTGTCGTTTTATTTGCTAAGGAGTCTATACAAAATGTCGAAAAGATACAAGAGGCAGATCCTCAACTCTAGCCTCTTTCACCATGGTTTAATTAAAATGTTGTTGGTTCATCGTTTGAAAAGCCTGGGTGATGATTGGTATGGGTTCTTAGCTCAAAATGGTTTTATTACAGAAACCCCTTTGTTGGATAAGCCTCTAATAGAGAAACATTTTGATTTCTCAAATGACAAGCCAGATCCTTTGAAGAAAAACCCTCGTCATGAGGAAATACCCGATCAGTTTTTACCTGGGTAGCAGAATGTTGGATCCAATTTAAATGGAACCCATGTGCATGAATCAGTTGTTGACCTTAAAGCCACTGTAAAAATAGATAGTAAGAAAGCTCACAAACTGTCCAAACAGAAGCATGCAATGATAGGGTTCCAAAATAAGAGGGTTGTTTGGCTCATTTCAAGAATTCTGCTTAATCAATCTAAGCCTCATGTGAGCTCGATCGACCCGATAAAGATCCATGAGGATTCAGATTCTGAAATTGAAAAATTTCTCACAAAGGAAGCTCCAGATTGTCATAAATCGGATCCTATTCAGCCATACGACTTTGTTAACAAGCTTCCACCATGTCTCGATGATAGCAAGGGGTTTACTGGTATAAATCTTGGCCAAAAGCTGGCAACAGGTAGTGTTGATGTTCTTGCACCCAATTATACGCTCCCTCGGCAGATCTCTCATGTTGTACAATGCGAGGTTTGCTTGCATTGGATTGAACAGTACTATAAGGACATCCCCATCCTACAAGAAAGAATCAAAGTGCTCACAACTCACAATGAATCATTGACAAAAGAAAACTGTGACCTCAAGGAAAATGAAAAGAGACAAGCCAAGCATCTTAAAAGGACAGGAAACATTGTAATAAATAATGCAGACAGTGTGAGGGCCATTATAAATTCTGAGATATCTTGATCTATGTTTAGTTATTAGTTAAATGGTAAGACGGTTTTTATTACAGTCGTGTTGTTTTTAAAAAAATCAAATCAGTTAAACTTTGATTTCTTCTACCCATATAAGACTGGCTACAGAATCGAGAGATTTTGTAGCCAAGTCATTTTCATATAGAATTTAGTAATTATTTGTTAATAAAATTGCCTAACTTGTCCCTGTTTCATTTTTCAGGGCATGGTATATCTGATGTTGATCTTATGGGATGGGACATGTTCGATCTAGTTGATTAGTATTCCCTTCTGTTTATTTTGTAAATAGGGAAAAATTTCATAAATTTTTGAAGATACAGTTTGGTCATGGGTGGCTCTAGGCCCTCTATAATTGTAATGTTTTGGATCTTATGAGATCCGATCTTATCTTAGAACATAGGAAGTTTAGATTTCAAAAAACTCTTTAAATACTCTCTATTTTGTAAATGTAAGGCATCTTGGCCTGGAACCAAAGATGGACAAATGATTTCTCAAGTCTTAATGGAGAAACGTACAACATTTTGGCTTTAGTCCTTTGTTGATGGTGTTTCATAAATGTTTTGTATTGTTTAATATTGATATCTTAATATGTCTTGTAGCTTTAGACTCTTGATATGTTATGTTTCAGGATGTTCATTTATATATATCGTCCATGATTTCTTGTTCTAGATATCGACACTGTGATCATCTCTTTAACTTGAATGATATGACTTCTCTCTGATTTTTAGTTGAACAAATGAAATGCAATACGTTACACACAGATTTATCTTACTGTAATTATTTACGATCATAAGATCACAGGGTTAAATTTGTGTTCCCTATTATGTTATTAAACTTCAGTTACCAATACATCCTATGAATTTGTTCAGAACAGTTTCAGTATTGGTCTATTGGATATTTATCTCGTAGGCCTGGTAGCTGGATGCACTTGTTTCATGCAGAGGTTTGGACACACCTAATGGCAAGTTATCTTCTTTATGTTTTCTGATTTCTGTTATTTATTTATTAGTGAAACCAGAATGTTTAGATCATCTTTTGACTATCTGTACATCTGTGTTTCATAGGTTAGTTAATTCAAGTTTGTTATATTTATAGAAAGAAAACAAAAAATATTTAAATGTGTTTTCTTTATCTGCTTTTACAAAAACAATTATTTTTACATTCATTTCGTAAGTTTCTAGTAAAACTTGCAATATGTAAATGTTGTCTATAAATGAGACTTTTATGTTTTCTTTTTCTTCTTAAATACATTTAAAATAGTTATATCAGAGTATGTATGTATATATACAGTATAGTTATTAGCATTAGTTAGTTATCCCTTTTTCTTTATTTTAGATTGGCTAACAAAGCCATTAAACCCGTCAGAACAAGTTACACCAAACAAATTGGGTTACTTAGACAACCCCGAACTAGACTTGTTCTTCCAGTTGACGGACAATCAATTTTGCCTGTTAACAATACTACAAGAAACACATAGATACAATAATACACAATTTCTATTAATGAATGAAATCTGTGGAAATTGTAAAAATACAGAGTAAATGAACTCACTAGAATGGTGGCAGCTTATCTCTAAGAAGATATGTGAAGGCTACGCTCATTCACAAGAAGATGTTTACAGAGAGGCTAAAAAGGTATTTTTAACATAAAGCATTAATGATAAAACCCTAAACATCCAAAAACCTAACCCTAGGAGATGAAATGCTAAAAGGTTTGTGGGCCCCTATGGGGTTAGTTGATACGTCAACTTCCCGAGGGTGTAATGTTTGCATATGATGATGGCTCTGTGGTTTCAGGATTTTCTATCGTTTTTGAATGGCATAAGAGATTAGGGTTGTTGCATCCCTCTGCTTATGTCATAATGACGTGCCCCTTTCCCTCGCTCCCACCTCTTCCTATAATGGATCCAGACGAGGGGGAGCCTCTAGATTACTTGGAGGACCCCATCGCAAGATAGGAAATTTGGGGGTTTCCTGCCTTCCTCACAACCTCGTCCTCCCCACCATGTCAATCTCTATATTCCCCTGACGTCACCCCCCCTTCCTCCCCTTCGTTGCATACCTCTCCTCGTGCCACCCCTCACTTCTCTCGTGTGATCTCTCCCCTCACCACTCTATCTCCCCCCCTCCCACAACCTATGATCATCTGGATCTTGTCCCATCTTGACCGTCTCCCGATACACTCATAGTCACTCTTCCTCTTGCCTTGTCCTTCCATGATAGCTTGGCTCATTCCTGTACTCTCCAACAAAAAACCGTCATCCTTGAGGCATGGTTTTAGCACCTCCGGAATGAGGATTTATTGTTCCAGTATCCCTCCCCTCCTGAAGGCTTCATCGGGAATATGCTTACGAAAACTTGTCTTCATGGGGAAATTTCAAGAACACTAACATTTTCGGTCCTCAATCTTGGATTATTTGACATGACGTATCGCAAGAAACCTAAGCAGTGCCTTAAACAGAAGGTAGAGGTAAAAAATCTAGTTCTAGATGGGAACATATAGCCAAACGACATTGTTGTTTTTCATGTAAAAACCCTAATGGGTCGCTTTGTTAGAAGGAGACTTTATGCTTCCTCTCTACGTCATTGGACAACTTAGAATTTCTTCTTATTGCTAGGTTACTCTCCAAAATGCTTGGTCATGTCCAAGGGATGGCTTTCTTAGACCTTTTGTTCACAGGTGGATGCTCACCAAATTGTTGTAGGTTCATGGACATACGGTGCTTAATCCCTATTCTTAAAAAAATGGACTGTATAATTTGATTCTTTCAAGGAGAAAGTTGATTTCTCCCATGTCTGGGTAAAATTTCCTGGTCTCCCATTAATTTTCTGGTCTGATGTTATCTTCAAAGAAATTTTCAACGCAATTGTCCTTTTCTATGAAGCGGATCATTCCTACAACTCCTCTAGTTATATGGGCACGGTGCGGATTTCGGTAGGTATTAAACTCTCTAATGGTCTTGTAGATGAAATCACCATCTCATACAGAGACATGTCCTTCACTCAACCATTAGAATATGAGGGAATCCCTTTCAAATGCAGCAGATTCCACCTTTATGGACATATAGCCAAGGAATTCCCTAAGGGATCCCATGGATCACAATGGCAGAAAAATTTACCAGGAGAAGGCTCCATTCTGAAGAACAAAAAATCATTGGAAAAACAACACAGCAGTCAACACAACAAAAGAAATCCAAAAACACTTAGCTCTTGTTGCAGAGACAATCAACAAAGCGAAGCCGGTTCAAATTCATTCAACTCCTGATGTGGAGGTGGCCCCTCCTCATCCTTTTGAGCTAGTTGCATCCCCTTCATGTATGATTACCTCTCTCCCCCTTCTCCTTGAAATCCTCATTGTTATGTTTCTTCTTTTGGTCATGGACTAGGTCCCATCAGTGAAGGTTTTGAGTAGACCCCCTTCCTTCCTAGTCTCTCTGGTCTCTCATACCCCTGCTCCTCCCTCCTAATTCCCATCCTCTTTGATTCCTCCCTGGACCCCTCTTTATTTTCATCCCTATATGATTTTCCCTCGCCCCTGCACCCCCTCCCTCCCCTCTCCCTGAATCTCATCCACCCTCCCCTAAAAGAAAATACAACCTACATTCTCGTCCTCATCGCTCCGCTCTTTCAGGAATCGAAGGAGGTATTGGTATAGCTCCTCTCCCAAATCAAAAACCAACTTCGAGAGGAATAAATCCTTTATTTCCCAATCTCAATCTCTTTCTAGCTCTAAGATCAAAGCTGGAAAAAAAAAATCTCTTCTTGGGGCTCTTAGAGCAAATTCCCCCAGAAAGGGTTCCCGATGATCTTCCTCTCCCACAATTGTCACACGATGGCTAACCCTACAAAAAGGTTATCCCTCAAGATACTTGTATATATCCACTCCTCTTATGTTATCTTCCTCCAAGAAACCATGACTATTGGAACCATAGTAGAGGCTTCTCTCTTTACCTCCCACCTGGGATAGGACTTTCTATCCCTCGATGCACAAGGAAGATCGGGTGGAATTGTCACAGGGTGGTGCTCCTCTTCTTTAAATATTTTAAATTCATGGGATTTTCCCTCTACACTTTTTACCCTCTTCTTCTCCTCAGAACTCAACATGGAATTTATCTGTATTAATATATATGGATCCTACTCGGAAAAACAACAATTCTGGCACCACTTCTTCGAGAAGGATTTTCATCAACATTATATCATCGGAGTGGACCTAAATTTCACATTGGGAGACTGTGAAATTTGGGGGCACTCAACTCAGAGAGACCCACTCATAGAGTTATTTATATCTAAATTGGATGAAGTAGGGCTCTCCGACATTCAACATGTAAAAAAAATTTCCACTTGGAGGAATATGAAATCAAGAAATGATTAGGTATCAAAGAGACTAGACAGGTTCCTTCTCTCTGAAACCATTCTTCATGGGAACTAAAGATTCATACAATGACTGGCCTCGGGTGGTATCTCATATTATAGTCCCATTTTTCTTTAAATAGATGGCCTAGGGAAAAAACCACCCATTCCCTTTAAATTCAACCCCCTCTGGTTGGAATGAAAATCCTACATGGATGTCATTAAGGATTGCTTGGTTCCCTACAACACACATCTTCTAGAATATCCATCCATTCAATTCATGGAAAACTTGAAGAAATCCAAGGAAGCCTCCATTCTGTGGAATAAAAGAATAAAACAAGAGGAAAGTAATCCCCTCTTCGAGATTGAGAAGAAAATTTCAGCATGGCACGATATGGAAACTCAAGGATCTCTCCCAGAGGAAGCGAAAGAAGATTATAAGGAGTTAGACTCACAACGATTAAAAATCCTGCAGAACATTGAGTAGGAATGGATAATCAGGAGAAGGTCCCTTTGGATTAAAGTTGGTGATGAAAATACAAAATATTTCCACCATTATGCCAATAAAAGGAAACAACAGAACATCATTTGGTCAATCCTCAGAATTGATTAATCAAAGGAAATCGCTTTTGTTGAACTTGCACAGGAAGGATATTCTCACTTTGAAGCCCTCTTCAAAGAAAAAAAAGGCGTGAATATTGACATCATTCTAAAAGTGCCAGGCCTCTTCCCAAGTTTCATTTCTCAAGAAGACAACCACAAATTATCAGCAAAAGTAACAATGGAAGAACTGGAAAAGGTCATACACAGTTTCCAGAAGGACAAAAGTCTGGAACCAGATGGCTTCCCCATTGATTTCTACAAAGGTTGCTTCAAAATAATGGGAAATGGCCTTATGAGGATGATAGATTGCTCTCGATGAACGGGTCAAATTCATGCCCCCTTCAATGCTACCTTCATATCCCTTATTCTGAAGGTAGATGATCCCCAAAGATTCCATCAATTTAGACCTATCTCACTTTGTAACAAAGTCTACAAGGTCATAGAAAAAAGCATTGCTCTAAGAATCAAAGATATCCTCAGTGACAACATCTTAGAAGAAAAAATTGGCTTTCTGAGGGGCAGACAAATCCATCAAGCAATTGGGGCAGCTCGGGAGGGGTTACACTCTATCTACACTCAAAAACATTGATCCATCACTTATAAGTTGGATCTCTCAAAGGATTTCGACAAAGTGAGATGGCTCTACATCATACTACTTTTAATTCATCTGGAGTTCTACCACTTCATTGTCAGTTGGATAATGAGATACATCTCCACTTCTTCCTTCATGCTTCCAATAAATGGCTCGACAACCACGTTATTTTGAGATGAGAGAGTCCTCTGACAAGGATTCCCTCTCTCCCCTCTCCTTTTCGTGTTGGTGGTTGAATGTCTCAACAAAATTATTCATAGGGAATTCTTTGTGGCAAGGTTCAAAGGTATAAAAATCAGTCTCACCTTCTCCCTAAAACACCTCATTTTTTTTATGACATTCTTATTTTCTGTGAAGTAAATATCTCTTATTCATCCACTCTAAGGGAGATTCTCAATACTATCTGCCTAGCCACGGGCATGGAAGTAAACTTGCAAAAATCCTCCCTTCACACCCGGGGACTTTCAAATAATGAAGGACAACATATTTCCAAAGATATGGGTCTGCTTGTTTCTAGAAATCTAGAGGGGATGAAATACCTTGGTTTCTCTCTAAAACCAAACAATTATAGAAAACGGGACTGGAAATGGCTCTGTGCAAAGATTGAAAAATGACGACACTCATGTAAAAATAGATGGTTATCCCGAGCTAGACCCCTGCTCCTCCCTCCTAATTCCCATCCTCTTTGATTCCTCCCTGGACCCCTCTTTATTTTCATCCCTATATGATTTTCCCTCGCCCCTGCACCCCCTCCCTCCCTTCTCCCTAAATCTCGTCCACCCTCCCCTAAGAAAAAATACAACCTACATTCTCGTCCTCATCCCTTCGCTCTTTCAGGAATCGAAGGAGGTATTGGTACAGCTCCTCTCCCAAATCAAAAACCAACTTCGAGAGGAATAAATCCTTTATTTCCCAATCTCAATCTCTTTATAGCTCTAATATCAAAGCTGGAAAAAAAAAATCTCTTCTCAGGGCTCTTAGAGAAAATTCCCCCGGAAAGGGTTCCTGATGATCTTTCTCTCCCACAATTGTCACACGATGGCTAACCCTGCAAAAAGTTTATCCCTCAAGATACTTGTATATATCCACTCCCCTTATGTTATCTTCCTCCAAGAAACCATGACTATTGGAACCATAGTAGAGGCTTCTCTCTTTGCCTCCCACCTAGGATAGGACTTTCTATCCCTCGATGCACAAGGAAGATCGGGTGGAATTGTCACAGGGTGGTGCTCCTCTTCTTTAAATATTTTAAATTCATGGGATTTTCCCTCTGCACTTTTTACCCTCTTCTTCTCCTCAGAGCTCAACATGGAATTTATCTGCATTAATATATATGGATCCTACTCGGAAAAACAACAATTCTGGCACCACTTCTTCGAGAAGGATTTTCATCAACATTATATCATCGGAGTGGACCTAAATTTCACATTGGGAGACTATGAAATTTGGGGGCACTCAGCTCAGAGAGACCCACTCATAGAGTTATTTATATCTAAATTGGATGAAGTAGGGCTCGCCGACATTCAACATGTAAAAATTTTCCCCACTTGGAGGAATATGAGATCAAGAAATGATCGAGTATCAAAGAGACGAGACATGTTCCTTATCTCTGAAACCATTCTTCATGGGAACTAAAGATTCATACAATGGGTGGCCTCAGGTGGTATCTCATATTATAGTCCCATTTTTCTTTAAATAGATGTCCTAAGGAAAAAACCACCCATTCCCTTTAAGTTCAACCCCCTCTGGTTGGAATCAAAATCTTACATGGATGTCATTAAGGATTGTTTGGTTCCCTACAACTCACATCTTTTAGAATATCCATCCATTCAATTCATGGAAAACTTGAAGAAATCCAAGGAAGCCTCCATTCTGTGGAATAAAAAAATAAAACAAGAGGAAAGTAAACCCCTCTTTGAGATTGAGAAGAAAATTTCAGCATGGCACGATATGGAAACTCCAGGATCTCTCTCGGAGGAAGCGAAAGAAGATTATAAGGAGTTAGACTCGCAACAATTAAAAATCCTGCAGAACATTGAGTAGGAATGGATAATCAGGAGCAGGTCCCTTTGGCTTAAAGTTGGTGATGAAAATACAAAATATTTCCACCATTATGCCAATAAAAGAAAACAACAGAACATCATTTGGTCAATCCTCAGAATTGATCAATCAGAGGAAATCACTTTTGTTGAACTTGCACAGGAAGGATATTCTCACTTTGAAGCCCTCTTCAAAGATAAAAAAGGCATGAATATTGACATCATTCTAAAAGTGGCAGGCCTCTTCCCAAATTTCATTTCTCAGGAAGACAACCACAAATTATCAGCAAAAGTAACAATAGAAGAACTGGAAAAGGTCATACACAGTTTCCAGAAGGACAAAAGTCTGGAACCAGATGGCTTCCCCATTGATTTCTACAAAGGTTGCTTCAAAATAATGGGAAATGGCCTTTTGGGATGATAGATCACTCCCGAAGAGTGGGTCAAATTCATGCCCCCTTCAATGCTACCTTCATAGCCCTTATTCTGAAGGTAGATGATCCCCAAATCTTCAATCAATTCAGACCTATCTCACTTTGATACAAAGTCTACAAGGTCATAGCAAAAATCATTGCTCTAAGAATCAAAGATATCTTGAGTGACAACATCTCAGAAGAAAAAATTGGCTTTCTAAGGGGCAGACAAATCCATAAAGCAATTGAGGCAGCTCAGGAGGGGTTACACTCTATCTACACTCAAAAACATTGATCCATCACTTATAAGGTGGATCTCTCAAAGGATTTTGACAAAGTGAGATGGCTCTACATCATACTACTTTTGATTCATCTGGAGTTCTATCACTTCATTGTCACTTGGATAATGAGATACATCTCCACTTCTTCCTTCATGCTCCCAATAAATGGCTCGGCAACCACGTTATTTCGAGATGAGAGAGTCCTCCGACAAGGATTCCCTCTCTCCCCTCTCCTTTTCATGTTGGTGGTTGAATGTCTCAACAAAATTATTCATAGGGAATTCTTTGTGGCAAGGTTCAAAGGTATAAAAATCAATCTCACCTTCTCCCTAAAACACCTCTGTTTCTTGATGACATTCTTATTTTCTGTGAAGTAAATATCTCTTATTCATCCACTCTAAGGGAGATTCTCAATATGGGTCTGCTTGTTTCTAGAAATCTAGAGGGGATGAAATACCTTGGTTTCTCTCTAAAACCAAACAATTATAGAAAATGGGACTGGAAATGGCTCTGTGCAAAGATTGAAAAATGACTACACTCATGTAAAAATAGATGTTTATCCCGAGCTGGAGATTATTTCTAGTAAAATGGGTCTTGGAATCTATCCTAGTACACTGGACCCCTCTTGCTTGGGTACTAGAGAGAATTTTGGAGAAAATCAACCAGTTGTATTTTTGTTTCTTATGGGTTGGATCTGGTGAAAAGAGACCTATATTCCTAGCTTCAAAAAAATGCATATCCCTACCAAAGAAATATGGGAGATGGTGCTTAAAAAACATACACCTCTTTTCCCAAGCATTAGCATCCAAGAATTTATGGGGAATCATGACAAACTTAGGACTATGGGCCAAAATAGTCAAAGGGTAAGATTTTCCTACAGAGACTTCAACATATTGAGTACAACAGATACATAAGACATCCAAAAATGTATCAATAATTTGGAAATCCTCCATTAAATCTTTCCCCTTGATTGGGAACTAGCTTATTTGGAAAATCAGGAATGGAGAAGATGTTCTCATATGCAAGGACTCTTGGATTGAATGCAAAGGAAAACATATCCTCCCTGAACATGTCATTCAGGAGCTCAACAATGTAGGTTTTACTCACTTACACCAAATCACTAGAAGAAATTATGTATACAATGGAACACAATGGCTTGACTGGGAGGAAGTAGTATTAAGCGAAGATCATGCCCCTCTCTAGAAAGAATACACTTCGACACTAATTGACTCCATGGTCAACCTCTATGATAAAATAGACTCTCTAATTTGGTCTTTCAACCCAACTGGAACATATGTCCCAAAATGGGAGTACCTAGCATTAATTCTAGAGCATGTGGATGATCCAATCCCTTGGTGGGGGAAATCCCTTTGGAAATTAAAATGCCCCCCCCCCCCAAATCAAAACTCCTCATGATATGGATTTATGAGCAGAGAAAAATAATAACATATTGAATCAAATAACACTGAGATATAGAGAAAAATCATAGATATCCAGTGAACAATAACTTCTATTGAATAAAGAAAATAGGTTGAAACTGTAAAACTGCAAAAATGAAAAGAACTTGCTCAAATGGTGGTAGCTATCTCTGAGAAGAGATGTGGCTGATAAGCACATCCGTCTTAGCAGAATGATTACAATGAGGCTCCAGATTCCTTTTTAACATTACTCATGAATGTCAAAACCCTAGACATCCAAAAACCTATCCCTGGGAGATGAAATGCCAAAAGTTGTGGGGGGGGCAATGGGTAAGTTGGTACCTCAACTTCCCAAGGTCGTAACTTTTTCATACGACCTTTGTTTTAGGTGCGTGATAGCCCATTGGAAAGGTACTTTTGAGAAATACACATTATGTCATTAAACTTTGACTATGTCTATTGTTTGACTATGGAAAGCCAAAAAAACATTGTTTAGGGCCCCAAAATAGCCCTGGAAGTACAAAAAGATGTATTGACATGAAAAACTCCACAATAAGCCAGTTGGAATAGGTGGGAGGCCACCAATATCCACTTGGATACTGTGTAGGGATTCAAGATCACCTCGGAAGTGCATAACCCACAATTACAAATAAATTTCATCATTACAGAGAAACGTGTTGAAATAAAAATTGTCAATAGGATCCAGTTGGAATAGGTGGGTGGCCACCAATATCCACCTCGATCAGTCCTCCCCCCCGAATATATGGTCTCCATTGTGTTGATTTCCCCCATCAAGTGAGGAAATTTCTACTGAATTTGGCCCTGGGTGAGCCACTTTCCTTGGTGCAGGAGTTTCCATGCCTTGACAACCTAATAAAGTTGTATCCTCTGCTAGTGAGTTCCCTTGACCTGTGTGTCCACTATATGATTAGTGGATGTGTATTCCATGCAGTCAAGGTTGAGCTCTATTGGTGTCAATTGTTCTGTGATCTCTGAGGTGTCCAATAATGGTGGAAAACATGGCCGAAGGAGGTCCACATTGAACACTGGGTGTAAGCCAAGGAAGGGGGGAGTGCTGAGCTCAAAATCATTGTCACCCACAACCTTGGTGACAGTGTAAGTCTCATAGTGAAGTGGACGAAGCTTCCGATGGGGCCCTATAAGGCGCTCTTTTTGAAAATGTAACCAGACCTTGTCTCCCACCTTAAACTTGTGCGGTACCCAGTGTTGATCATGGTGTTGCTTGTACTTAGCATTGGATTTTTGAAAATCTCATGGACCTGTTGGAGGATGTGTTGAATCCGCTCAATGAATCTAGTGGCTTTGTTGGCCTCAGACTGAACATGGGAATATTCTGCATGTGTGGTTGCAAAAGGTAGTGCAACATCAATGGGACCTAAGGGTTGGAATCCCAACCCCACCTGAAATGGGATATGGTCGATGTTTCTATGGAGAGCCATGTTGTAGCTATGTTGAACATAGGGAAGAATCTCATCCCATGTATGCAGATGCTTAGAGTTATACATGTGCAGGATGTGCCCAATCTTCTGATTGACGACCTCTATTTGGCCATCGGTTTGAGGGTGGAAGGTAGTGGATTTAGTGAGCTTGGTGTCCAATAGTGACCAGAGACTCGGCCAAAATGTGTTAAGTAACCTGTTGTCTCAATCTAAGACGATGGTCCGTGGTATCCCAAAATGGACCCACACTCGTTCAAAGAATATCTTGGCAGTATCTTCCACTGTGATTCTCTTCTTGCAGGTTGTGAGAATGGCCATCTTTGAAAACCGATCAACCACCACAAATACTCAATCATTGCCTTGCTTGGTGGATGGAAGGCCAAACATGTAATCCATCGATATGGATTCCCAAGGCCTCTCAGGAGTAGGAAGAGGAGTGTATAAGCCTTGCTTCTTGATGGCGGGCTTGGAAATGGCACATGCAGTGAAAGATCTGATATACTTGCTAACGCCCTATCGAATTTTTGGCCAATAAAAATGTTTCTGTAGAATGGCCATAGTTTTCTCCATGCCAAAATGTCCTACCATCCGACTGTAGTGAGCCTCCCAAATCATCTTTGTACGCTCGCTTGCGGGAACACAAATGTGTCTTGGATGGCATAATAGTCCATCCTGAATGTGGAAATCGGTGACATTCACACCTGTACCCAAGAGCTGATAGGTGGTGGCGAAGTCAGGATATCGCTAATAAATTTGGGGCCACTCAGATGCCTCATGCCCACATGAATGGAGCACGGTGGTGAGTGCAGCAATGGGAGATCAACTGAGGCAGTTAACGACACGATTTGTGCTATGTGTCTTATACTTGATGTTGAGATGGAACTGTTGCAGGTATGTGGACCACTTTTGATGGCAGTCATTCTGCAACTTCCCCTGTGTTTGTATGAACTGTGGAGGCTTGTGATCAGTGTGGATGATTGTCTCCTTTCCCAGAATGTAATGTTTCCATTCACGGTAGTCTTTCAAAATGGAATACATTTTCGTGTCATAGGTGGGGTGGATGGTATCTGAGAGTGTCTCACTAAGGTATGCTACTAGATGACCGTGTTGAGTGAGAACTGTGCCTACAGCATAGTCAGATGCATTAGTCTCAATCTTGAATGGTTGTTGCAGATCGGGTAAGGAGAGTACTGGAGCGGAGCACAAGCGATGCTTCAGATCATTAAATGCTCATTGTTGTTCCTTCCCCCATGCAAAATTTGCCTTGCTACCACCCTTGGTCACTTGGCTGAGGGCTCGTGCAATATGGAAGAATCCCAACATGAACCATCAATAGAAGTTAGCAAGTCTCAAGAATCTTCGAAGCTCGGTTAGTGTGGTAGGGGCTAGCTAGTATTGGATGACTTGGATCTTACTTGGATCCAAATGTACCCCAAGCTCATCAACAATGTATCCCAAGTATTGGACCATGTTCATGCCAAAGGATAATTTTTCCAAGTTGGCATATAGCTTGTGTTTCCGCAGAGTGCTCAAAACCTGTTGAATATGCTGCATGTGGTCCTCCCAAGTTATGTTGAATATGAAGATGTCATCCAGATATACCACCACAAAATATTTTGTGAAGGGTGTCAATACATCATCCATCAACCTCATGAAATTTTTTGGTGCATTTGTTAAGCCAAAGGGCATGACCATCCTTTCAAAGAGACCTTCTTTAGATTTGAAAGTTTTCTTCCATACATCAGTCGGTTCGATGGGAACTTAGAGGTGGCCAGACTTTAGGTCAATATTGTTGAAGAACTTTTCCCCCTTGAGTTGGTCAAGAAGGTCGTCGATTTGGGGAATTAGGTATCAGTTCCTGACTGTGATTTTGTTTAATGCTTTGTAATCAATGTAGAGCCACCAGGTCCCATATTTCTTCTGCACCAGTACAATCAAGCTTCCGCAAGGGGAGGAGTTGGGTCTGATGTGCCCCTTTTGAAGCAACTCTTGGATATGACACTTGATTTTGTCATTTTCCATCAATTAGCGATGACAAACTGGTCCATTAGGAAGAGGTGCACCCAGGGTGAGATCAATTGGATGCTTGACTTGGTAGTGCATTGGTACCCGGGTGGGTGAGGAGAAGATGTCTTTGTACTCTTCCATGATCCCTTCCACTTGCTTATGTTGCAAAGAGAGGCTCTGTGTAGAGGTCACGAATGTGGTGGTGACCTTCTTCTTACTATGAGCACGAATCACAAAGAAGACGAACTTCCTGGTCTATGAAATGACCTTACTACATTGCTTAGCAGAGATTAAAGAAATAGCGGTAGGAGGCGCTACCTATGGTCTCATGTACAATTGTCTACCCAAAGTAATAATAACATTGTGGGGTCTAGAATCATACACAACATGTCGCTTCCACAAATATGGATGGCCTAAAATAACATCACAAACTTCAAGGGGATAAATATCACACAATACCTCATCCTTGAAGGGCTTGATGTCGTAGGGTAGACGACATTGTTGGCCGACACGGAGATCTCTTCCTTGGCGAAGCTATCCTATGGTGTAGGGATGCGAGTGTGGTGTCATCAGAAGGCCTAGCCGCTTGACGACCTCTACTAATATCAGGCTCTTCTAACTGTTGTTATCGACAATGAAATGAAGTGGAGCCCCTTTTACCCACATCTATGAGTGAAAGAGGTGTTCCCCTTCCTCTAGTTCTTTTGGTTCGCTTGGATGGAATTTGGTGGTAGCGATAGTGGCATTGGGTTTGGCATAGATAATCTTCTTCCCTCCTTCTGGATTTGATTCGGATTCAGAATCTGCCTCTAACTCGAAAGCTTTCATCTTGGCCACCAGTGACTGCTTGGAACAACATTCTTCAGTGTTGTGCAAAGGGATTGTATGGTATTCACACCACTTTCTCGTGTCCTTATTCAACTTATCATTACCCTTCTTGGCTTGCGTCTTGGATTGGTTGTCCTAAGAGTGGAAATATTTGTTATTTACCTTTTTTTGTGGGTTGGGGCTCTATTTGCCCTACTTCAGCTGTGAGGAGTTTGCAGATCCAAACTCTTGCCTCTTCTACTTAAATTTATGATCGATCTTGACAGCATATCTATATGCCACACCTAATGATGTGATGTCCAGAAACTCCATTTTTGTTTGAATATATCTATGTACACAACCACAATATTTGAGCACCAGATGTCGTTCGCATTCTTTGATACCCAATTTGGTGCGCAGGGTATGGAAAATATTGGTGAAATTTGGTATCGTCTGGTCCCTTTCCTGACCCAGTGTGGTCCATCTTGTGTACTAGTCCTCGTAGCTTCCAACAGGGTAGTATTGTTCTTTAATGGAATCCCTAAATGAATCCCATGTGGGGGCGACGACAAATATTGCAGATTCCTCTATGACCCTTTGCTCAGAGTAAGTATCCCACCAGTCTTTAACATGGGGGGCAGCCTTGAGGAGTGCAAAAGTAATATTTTCCCTATCGAAAAAATTGTGGACTAAAAAATACCCTTCGAGAAAATTCAACCATTTATCTACAACATCTGCATCTATCATCCCTTTAAATAATGGAATACGAAAATTTACTTGTACCTTGAAGGGGGTTTCATGGCCGCTTGATGAAGATGTGTCTCTTGTGGGCATCCACCGAAGAATTTGTGCAAATTTATCCATCATTTCGTTCATTTGTCGTGCAAGGGATTCCTAGAGAAACATTTTAAAAGGATCTCCTGATCCATCATCTTTCTTCTCGTCCCACGTGAGTTTTTTTCGGGCTCGACATAGCCGATCTTGCAAAGGCTCAACTAGTTCGAGTCCCAACTTCTTGTACCCAGATCTTGTCGGGTACATGCACAAAGAAAAAAAAATGAAGAGCATACCGCTCTAATACCACTGATCCGTATTTATGAGTGGAACGAAATAATAACATATTGAACACAATAACACAGAGATACGGAGAATAACCACAGATATATAGTGAAAAATAATTTCTATTGAATAAAGAAAATAGGTTGAAAATGTAAAACTGCAGAACTAAAAACAACTTGCTTCAATGGTGGTAGTTATCTCTAAGAAGAGATGTGGTTGTTATGTGCATCCGTCTGAGCAGAATGATTACAATGAGGCTCTAGAGGCCTTTTTAACATTACTAATGAATGACAAAACCGTAGACATCCAAAAACCTAAACCTAGGAGATGAAACACCAAAAGTTATGTGGGCCATGATGGATAAGTTTGTACCTCAACTTCCCGGGGTCGTAACTTTTGCATACGACCTCCATTTTAGGCACGTTATGGCCCATTGGAAAGGTCATTTTGAGAACTACACATTATGTTGTCAAACTCTGACTCCGTCTACATAAGTTTGGTTGTGGCAAGCCAAAAAAACACTGTTTAGGGCCCCAAAATGGCCCTGGAAGTACAGAAAGATGTATTGACATGAAAACTTCCACAATAAGCCAGTTGGAATAGGTGGGTGACCACCAATATCCACCTAGATGTTTTGTAGGGATTCAAGATAGCCCCGGAAGTGCAGAACCCACAATTACAAAGAAATGTCATCATTACAGAGAAACATGTTGAACTAAAAATTGTCAAGAGTCAGTTGGAATACGTGGTTGGCCACCAATATCCACTTGGATCACCTCATGTGGTTTTTTCTTAAAAAAAATCCCATACCTGAGACAATATTCAAAGACGAAGGTTCATGGGTCCTGGTTGGTGTCCATTGTGTAAGCTAAGCTCAGAAGACATCCCCCATTTGTTCCTACACCGCCCTTTCACCCTAGAATTTTGGAATAACATTTATTCGACCCTCAATATCTCCGACACTTAGAATGGATCCTCCATTGATGAAGCTCTCCTCCCTTGGCTATCTTCTCCCACAAATTCCTCCCACTTATCCCTTCCTCTTATAGTAGCATGGGGTATCTGGATTGCAAGGAACCATGCATTTTTTGAAGAGGTCCCCTCCTCCCCCTCCTTCACTTCCTCCACCTCCTTATCAATTCTCCTTTCTTTCCCACAATCCCATCCCTTCAAATTATCAGCTTCCCGCCCTCCCCCAACTATAGACACTTCCATCCCCTCCATCCCCTGGTCCTTCTTTGACAAAGCAGCCCAAGGTTCCCCCTCCATTAGAGCTACAGGGGGAATCATTTTCTTAGATGGTGACACAAAAATATATTTCTCTTCTCATCTAGGCCAAGCTACAAAAAATATGTGAATTATGGGCAATGAAACTTCTCCTGACACTGGCAAAGGAAAAATCACTCTCCCATATAAACATCTTTGGTGATTGATTGCATAAATGAAAGACACCCTCTGCACACATACACCCTTCAGCCAGTATTGGTTGACATCAGGAAGATTTTTTCATTATTTTTTCATACCTCCTTCACTCATGTGTACAAGATTTTGTACCAAGAACTAGATAGCCTTTCAAAGTAAGGATTGGACCTAGACCAAGGCAACTGGAAGATCCGGGAAGAAGGAACGACTAACATCTTGGAACATATTTGAATCCTTGGGGACCCCCTCTGATTAATCAGCTTAATTGTACTTGGAGACATACTTCTTTTTTTTTTTTTACGACCTGCTTAACAACATATGTATTATATCGCTACAACGTACATAGTTTCCCCTGTCTCACGGAGGACTACAACTCGGTTTTTTTGAGATTTTGCACCAATATGGCTTGACAGGATTTCTATATGGAGGAAAGAAAATATTTGAGGCACATATTCCAACAAGAATGCTTCTGCATTGGATTTTGAAATTTTATCTCTATAATAAAATTACATGTTTTTTTCTACAGGAAAAAAAGGTAGAGGATAAAAAAAAGTAGAGGCAAAGGTGGCATATTTTAAGGAATTTTCTCCAAATGTGGAGGGAAGGGACATAGAGCATATGTGTGTCTAGAATTGTAGAATGAGGAAAGAAGACAATAGACACGTACACATGTTTTTGTAGTATAATCCGTAGCGAAAAACGAAGTTATTATGGTGGAGTCAAGAAAACTTAATGTTGAGAATAGTGTTGTTGCATCCAAAGAAGGATATTGAAAAGAACCATAGTAGAGGAAGACTATCTTCAATATCAAGCGGAGAGTAAAAGGTATGTGTTGTGACTTTATTATAGATAGTCAAGGTAGTACCAAAAATCTTGTTTCTACTGAAGTGGTGTAGAACTTGAAATTGAAATGTATTGCTCACCCATATCCATACATCTTGGTTGCAGAAAGGGACTAAGGTCATTGTGGAAGAATACTGAAATTGACTTCCATATTTGAGGTTTTGTCGTGATGTTTTGTGCATGGATGCTTATGATATTTTCTTGGAGAGACCATAGCAATAAGATAGATGTGTTATTCATGATGGTAGAATAAATACTTAGTGTTTAGAGAAGGATGGGAGGAAGTGCAGGTTGCATCCTATGAATGAAGAAGAGACCAGAAGAGTGATGTTTGGTCCACTTTTGGGATGTCTGAAAGAAGAAGAGAAGTTGGTGAGTGAATGCATTTTTTTGATGCAACAAAACAACAAAGTTGAAGAAAAGTGTAGTGTGAAGATAGAGATGAAGAAGAAGATTATGATTAAACCATAGGAGAATTGCAACAAGCATGCTACATGTGTAGAATGAAAAATAGTTTGTAGATGTGGCAAAGGCAACTTCAGTTGATTTGTATACTATCTTAAAATAGGGCAGCTTCAGTTGATTTGTACACTATCTTAAAATTATTATTGTTATTATTACTATTAATATTTAAATATTTATAAACATAATTCTACAGTGGACACAATATTCATTGTGAAATAAAAGTTGGACGTCTTGAGGGAACGATATCATTGGGAAACGAAGACTGGACGTCAGTATAGTCATCACATGGTGACCGTAAATTATTCTTTTTCTCAGTCAATGATATCGTTCTTCCACTACACCCAAATCTATTCGTTAATGGAATCATTTAAAAAAAATACATGGGCCCCAAGATTTGTATTCGACCTCTGTCCCTAATTGCCCTTTGCTTGTAAGCTCAGCAATGGCTTTCTGTTATTTTTTTTTGTACACTGTCCATTGTGAAACGCTAATAAAAATAGTTGTGGCCGCCAAAGACGATAGCTTTTCGATTCCGGACCTCATAAGAATATCAGCAAAAGCTGTGCCAATCGACATCACAAACTAGATTATTCACGCGGTTCATGGTTATTACCAGCCAAGTATTTTACCATAGCAACATTTTTCAGAACTGAGAATCTAATTGTGTCTGCATAAACTCAACGACCCTGCCAAGTAGAAGCAAAATTGGTTGTGTCTTCTTGTTCCCCAGCGGAGCAGTTCATCAGCTGTGGAGATACATACGAAGAATATCCTTTCTGCTCCAAAGAAAGGAAACCGCTGGTGCTGGACAGCAATGATCAAGTGCAGAAATACAGAATGGAATACAGAAATATAGATAGGAATACGTGGGCAGTTTTAGTTTTTTTTTGGGTAATTTTATATTGTTTTTAATAACTATTTTATAAGTTGATATAAGTTGTGTAAACATTGGACTTTTTGAATTTTTTCATCAGAATTGGATGAAACATATCTTGTATGAAACCATTATTTTCTGTTATTTAAATTGGTTTTTTTAATGAGGATTCGGCACCATGAAAAACCTTCAAGACACTAGAATTATACAAACTGAATTACTTAAATCTGAAGTTCCAACAAATTTTGACTGAATTTCAACTAAAATTGATGGAAAATTAGGAAAATATGAAAGTAAAAAAAGCCAAAAAATCCAACATTTAAACTACTAATGAATTAAATAGCATCCGTATTAATTTTAAGAGTTTTTTAATAAAACTTTGTCAATTTTTTAATAAAATAAGTCAACTCTATTTGATCCATCTGATCAATTTCTATATATCTTATAGGTAATAAGGAAAAGTGTAGATTTTTAATAACAAAAAACAGCAAATGAAATTTATGTCATACACTTAGCAACCTAGAGAAAACTGTCTTCATAAATTTCAAAAATGCATAAACCCACATTCAGAAATTTCCATAAGCAGAAATACACTTTGCTAAGCAAAATAGCAGTGGAAAAAACACAGTGGACAGAAACCCATAACACAGAAATTTAGGCAAATGCAGAAAAAACCCCAATATGGTGAAACCCAACGAGAGAGAAAGATCTATTATTCAGCTTCAAGAAAGTGTATTACAGCAGCAAACTAACAATTTCCAGCGAAGGAAAATACCTCACAGCACCAACAAACAGTCCCAAAAATTATGTCTTGAAAAACGTGCCCAAGTTTGTACAGTTGTACGGCCTCCTCCAAATTCATGCCTCAAAAACTGTGCCCAGCATAGTGTTGTACGGCCTGCACAGTACAACCCAGTAGCAGCAAGAAAAACCCAAAAAAATGCCTCGGTTTCCGTGCCAAAACATTGCCTCGAAAACCGTGCCCTTCTTCCTGTTGTACGGACTGTACGGATCCGTACAATACGGCCCAACAACAGAAAAATGGAACAGCACTATAAACAAAAAATCGCCATGGGATTGTGCTCTCTTTCTCCTTGGGAAATGTGCCCTCTCAAACTGCCCACTTTCCTCTCTCAAGCTTACTCAAAAAATCTCTCTAACTCAACTCCTCTGGTCTTCTCGGTGTCCTCTCAACATGTCTTGCACACTACCCAATGCATTCTTTTATGATCTGAAAATGACATTTTTCCCTCCAAAGTGTCTTTTCACCTTCCCAACCCTAGATCCAAAGGTCAATATTAGATCTTTCCTTTTTCAAGATCAAGGGTCATGATCCATTCCCTCCAAAATGTCTCATTTAAAATTAAAGTGAGTTTCACTTTATTACATAAGTGCTTTATGAAAATTAAGTCACTTTAAAAATAGAAGGTACACTTTATTAAAAAGTCACTTTAATAAAAGAACCACTTAAAACAACTTTATAAAAACCATTACAAAGTTAAGTGCCTGGTAGTGTAAATATTAAGGTAACATCTGCATACAAGACAAAACATTCGGAGTACCTCCCTAGCTAAAACACTAACACTCCCTCTTAGAGAGGGATATACTCGTTGTCATCTCCATCATCTGGTTCCATCACATTGTGCTCTATAGGAGCTCCCTCTGAACCTGGACCCATCTGCAACACTTGCACAAAACGCGAACTATAATATCTTCTCCTGGCAACATCCCGAAACCCTGAGCTCACTTCATCTTGAGCATTGGTTCGATCAACCTGGTTGAGCCTTCTGCCAGTGCTCAGAAGATACTCGTTCTCTTCTCTCGGAATGCAAGACTGATATCTTGGCGCCACTGCAATCTTAGAAGCCTCCTCATGCTCCTCATCCGACGTTGAATCATACATCAAAGGTTGTCCTCTCAACATATACAACATGTTCACCCGGTTACCGATCAACTGCAGCTCTACCGGGTCCACTCCCTACCTGTATATAAAGACATGTTCCCTCTTGAACAATACGCAATATCCTACATCCTCCAAGGTTGAGATTGAGAGCAAGTTAACACTCAACCCTGGAACAAAGAGAACTCCATCAAGCTCCATGAGTCCCCCAAACTCGAGTTGGAATCTGACATTCCCAACTCCATGTACAAATCTCACCATACCACCTTCATTTACCACTTGTCGGCCAGAACCAATCTCTGTGAAATCTGGGAATACTCGCCAGATTCTCATCATGTGGCTAGAAGCTCCGCTATCCACAATCCATCTGACATCACCTCCAAATCCTCCGTTGTTGACACTAGAAACTAGGGTAACCAAAGAAAATTCCCTATCGAACTTTGAAACAAAGTCCTCCATGGTTGTTGTAGCAGTTGTCTCAAGCCTTTCTGGTTCCTTCTTCTTCTTCTTCCTCTCAGGACAATGAGAGGCAAGGTGCCCCAACTGGTTACAACAATAGCATCTGACTTTACTCAAGTCCCTTCTGGAACTTCCTTTCTTCTTGCTCTTTGTCGCAAGAGCAACATTCTCATCAGCTCTGTCTATCTTCTTATCACCGCTCTAAGATATTTCTCGGATCTCCTCCTGAGTGAAATCATCCCACAGTCTGCTCAAATCTGGTAGGTGCTCACGTCCCACCACGCACTTCACGAAGACTTCTCATTCTTTGGTGAAGCCAGTTAAGGCTATCCTCACCAACTTAGAATCCGTAGTGGTCTCTCCAATAGCTTCCAGCTCATCTTTTACTTGAGCCACCCATGTAAGATAAGAAGAAATACTCTCCTCCTTATCCATCTTGGTATCATGCAACTTAGCCCTCAAGGCCATCTTTTGGTTCTCGTTCTTCGCCTCGAACAAGTTTTTAAGTGCATCCCACATCTCCTTGGCAGTCTTTTACTCAGCCAAGTGTGGGATAAGGTGATCCTTTACCCCATCTAGAATAATCCTCTGAGTTTTGGCTTCCTTGGTCTCATGCAAGTCCAAAGCAACAGGATCTGTTGCGGGAGCTGCCACAACAGAGTTGACATAGCTATAAATTTTGTTCTCCTTGAGAACGGCTGACAAACGAACCTTACACTGCAAGTAGTTGAAAATTCCATCCAACCAATCCTCATATCTAATGCTTGTAGCCATATTCCCTGTCACAACTCAAGAAAAACAATCACGCCCTTTTGCCCAAAAATCACACTGCCCATTGTCAGAGACAAAGCTCTGATACCATGTAGATTTTTAATGACAAAAATCAGCAAATGAAATTTATGTCATACACTTAGCAACCTAGATATAACTGTCTTCATAAATTTCAGAAATGCATAAACCCACATTCATACATTTCCATAAGCAGAAATACACATTGCTAAGCAAAATAGCAGTAGAAATAACACAGTAGACAGCAACCCATAACATAAAAATTTAGGCAAATGCCAGGGAAAACCCCAATATGGGGAAACCCAACAAGAGAGAGAGATCTTTTATTCAGCTTCAGGAAAGTGTATTACAACAACAAACTAACAATTTCCAGCCAAGGAAAATACCTCACAGCACCAACAAACAGTCCCAAAAATTTTGTCTTGAAAAACGTGCCTAAGTTTGTACAGTTGTACAGCCTCCTCCAATCTGTGCCTTGAAAATCATGCCCAACAGAGTGTTGTACGACCTGCACAGTACAACCCAGTAGCAGCAAGAAAAACCCAGAAAAATGCTCGGTTTCCGTGCCAAAAGGTTGCCTCGAAAACCGTGCCCTTCTTCCTGCTGTACGGATCCGTACAGTTTGGTCCAGTAACAGAAAAATGGAACAACACTGCAGAAAGAAAATCACCCTGGGATTGTGCTCTCTTTCTCCTTGGGAAATGTGTCCTCTCAAGCTGCTCACTTTCCTCTCTCAAGCTTACTCAGAAAATCTCTCTAACTCAACTCTTCTCATCTTCTCGGTGTCCTCTCTACATGTCTTGCACACTACCCAATGCATTCTTTTATAATCTGAAAATGACATTTTTCCCTCCAAAGTGTCTTTTCACCTTCCCAACCCTAGATCCAAAGGCCAAGATTAGATCTTGTCTTTGTCAAGATCAAGGGTCATTATCCATTCCCTCCAAAATGTCTCATTTAAAATTAAAGTGAGTTTCACTTTATTACATAACTGCTTTATGAAAATAAAGTCACTTTAAAAATAGAAGGTACACTTTATTAAAAAGTCACTTTAATAAAAGAACAACTTAAAACAATTTTATAAAAACTATTACAAAGTTAAGTGCCTAATAGTGTAAATATTAAAGTAACATCTACATACAAGACAAAACACCCGAGCTAAAAAGCTAACAAAAAGAAGGAAACCATGATCCATCAACTTTTTTATTTATGAATATAGTTCAGTGAATTGAATTCTAAGAGTTAATCTATCAATTGCATATTAAAGAGCTTTTTTTTTTATAAGATTAGAAAGATAGACAATCTTAAAATAAAAATATGTTCTAGTAAGTTTTAGGACCCAAGATTCTTACTAAGTCACACATTATTGATATATTTGATTTGAAGATTATTGAATATATTCTTAAATTATAATCTCAACAATAAACTTAATCTCTAACCTAACCTAACCTAGATCAAATCTATCAATCCCAATGGTTTAAAATAGAAACACCAAAACCATAATCCATCAACTTTTTTTATTTCTTTGTGAATAACTAAGTATTTCATAACCTAGTATTCAATTTAGACTTCACTTTTCATCCATTGGATAGCCTAAAGTATTCCATCGTGACCAACACAGCTCAGCTCTGATATGCACCTCCAAGTTGCAAAGCTCGAAAAGACATCACATCACACCAGTTCAAATGTGTTGGTTTTAGTAGAGTATAGTTGAAACTTGAAGCCAGCCTGGCATTTGATACTGATTTAGTATCAAGCATGCTACTGTACTTTATGGTAGGCCAGTCTACTCTACTTTTTCTTTGAATCCAGTCAGTGGTACAAAGCAAAGTGTTGAATCATAGACTGTAGTGGTAACGTGGAACGTACATTCTGAGTACACAATGTACACGACTGGTTACGGTAGTTTTTGTGAGCTTATCTTTTATATACTAAACGTGTACAGGTATGTGATGAGGATAAATATGGTAATATTTATGAGGAATATTAGGGGGCTGGTTGTACCACTGAGTCTGGAAAAGAGCGTCTCTGTCACATGACATGTACTCCTCTATTATCAATAGATTTTAACTTAATGTTCTTTATGAGGATAGATATTTTGAAATTTAATAAAAAAATTAATTTAAAAGAAAGCTTAGGGATTGATTGTACTATTATTGAAAAACGCATGATAGTTGGTGTAAATTCTTATTATATCTAACTTATTGCTCAGTTCGTTGGATTAGAAATTGGAAATGATGTCAGTATGAAGTGATAGTATAAGTGTATTAAATATTGAGGAATAATATAATTGTATTAAATATTGGTAAGCGATAGGATATAATTTTTTTTCAAATGAGAAAATATATTATAATTTAGTATGTTAATCATTATTGGAGACATATATTATTAGCTATTATTCCAGAGTGCAGGCTTATTCATCACACTTCTTGATAGAAAACTATTATTTTCCAATATAGGTTCATTGCATTTATTGATAGAAAACCACATCACTTTTTTTCCATGAAAAAATCCCCTCAAATTTATATAATGGGTATAAATTCATTTACACAATATAGCCTCGTCAGGAGAGAAGATGCTGACCAGACAAAATAAAAAACAGTCCAATACAAAAAAAACCTGTCCCAAAGTAACGAAACACTCAGTATTGTAGTCGCCCTTTCAAATGAGTCGCCCCTTCCACTGAAGGAGGAAAAAAAACTGCGAGCTTTAAACCGAGAGGAGAGTATTCCATGCACTCCCAGCCGGGGGAAAAGCAGGAACTAGAAAGCTATGAAATCAAGCTGAAATTACATCAAAACTAGAAGAGGGCCATTATCCTTCGAAGAGATTATAAAAGGAAATTGGGCTTTCTGATCCTTTATCGCAATGATAGATCGAGAGCCTACCTACCAACCACGCCACTTAGTGCCTTCTTAGAAAGTGCATCCGCAGTCAAGAATGTGGGAGAAGTTGTTTGACAACTTCAACTTTTCTTGAACATCACTTGAAATAACTGGTTGATGGTCTTTAAGGAAGCATACTATTTCCTTAGGCTAGAGAAAAACTATCTCTTTTGCTTACTCTTAATCAAACAAAAACAATTTTAAATCATGAACCAATATAATTTATTGTTTAATTAAATGATATTTTTATCCTTTTTAATTTATATATTTATTTTTATTAAAATATATGATATGTATTTTCTTTAATTTAAATATTTGTTTTTATATTTATCAATACTTATAGAAAACAAATTGATATTAAATCTTCATTATTGTTTTATGTCTATTTTAAAGTAAATAATTAATATCAAAATTGTTTTTTCTCTACTCTAAAGCAAAAAATTAATATTAAAACTTTATCATTCTTTCATATTAAAATTTATACTAAAACTTTATCGTTCTTTCAAATTATATATATATATATATATATATATATATTACAAGGTTATATTTGAATAATCTTATGTTTTTAAGTTTGATAAACTATATTTTATTTCATTTCAGTGGATGTCACTCATCTTATCCTTATAGTTTTTTACCATTTTAAATATTAAAATATCTTTCATTATTTTTTATTTAGTTAAATTAATATTTTATATTTTTAATGTATTTTTCTTTTTCTTTTTAATTATTTTTTTCTTTTTATATTTAATTGTTTTTATTATCTTTACATATTTTATTTTTTTTAATATTATTAATCAACTTTCACAAATATTAATTTTAAATTAAATTAAATTCAATAAAACCAACCAAAATCCTTTATCTTATTACACACCATTATAAAAAACTTTAACTTCACACCATTATAAAAAAAACTTTAACTTCACACCATTAAAAAAAAACTTTAACTTCACACCATTCAT
>SNQJ01S0003467.1:56514-74916 GCA_010110895.2 Picea sitchensis
ACACACCATTACATTTATCTTGTTACACACCATTACAAAAAAACTTTAACTTCACACCATTAAAAAAACCTTTAACTTCACACAATTAATTATATATATATATATATAGTTAATTTAACTTCCTTTTTAAAAAGTCATTACAAAAAACTTTAACTTCACACCATTAAAAAAAACTTTAACTTCACACAATTACCTTTATCTTGTTACACACCATTAAAAAAAAACTTTAACTTCACACCATTAAAAAAACCTTTAACTTCACACAATTAATTATATATATAGTCATTACAAAAAACTTTAAATTCACACCATTAAAAAAAACTTTAACTTCACACAATTAATTATATATAGTTAATTTAACTTCCTTGTTAAAAAGTCATACTTCACACAATTAATTATATATAGTTAATTTAACTTCCTTGTTAAAAAGTCATAGGAAAAAAAATTATTAAACCCAATTTAATGGCTTTTCATATTTTAAATTAAAATGTTTTTTTTATTAAAATGTTTTTTATTAACAAATTGAAATTCTTATTAAAAAATAAGACCTATGTCATAACTAACAATTGAATCAAACCAAGATACAAAATTAGACTTAAATCAAGATACAAAATTAGACTTAGGGTAAAAGATCACTTCTACTACTAATACAAAAGTTTGTAATACTTTAAAAGAGCACTTCCAAACGATTGACTAAGTAGCTTCTTATTGTCTCAACGAAAAAATAATTTTGAAAAATATTTAAAGATTAAGTTAACCCCAACTTCTATTTCTGAGTTACTTCCATGATGTAAGTTCATTGCCACTTGGTTGATTGAAGCCGAGTTTGAATGTTGAGATATCACCAAGGATTGAAGATGTTGACAATCCATTTCTAGGGCGTCGATTCGCTGAGTCTGAATCGTGAGTAGGTTCATGATGTTTGCTATAGCATGGTCCAAGTCCAAAATTTTTACCATCATTTGTCGAAGTGCATTATTGTTTACCTGTGAAATCTCTTCGTGTCGACGAAGCACTTTCTTAATCTCAAACCAATTGTAGTCCATACCCGCTTTGAGCAAACAAGAGCCAAGGTATCCACGCCATGAAAGCCCAAGAGAATTGATCTTTATTCCAACTTTAATGGAAACATAAAGATAGGGACAAGCGACAGAATAAACATGTAGACAAAAAACCAGGAAATAACCTTCAAAAACAAAAACAGAAGGGGGGAACCTGAACACGTGGAGCGTCCTGGTCAAAAATAGAGGAGGAACCAGCACCAAAGAGAAGGCTACAACATTCATCCGAAGCCACTGACCTACACCCATGACAAACCAGAACCGAAATGAAGGGGGATGCAAAGCCTCACCTCCCAAATCTCCAAAGAAATCCATAGCTAGAGAATTCCCACATTTGAAACCTCCTCCACACACGGTAATTAGTAATCCACATTTCCCTATAGCTTCCCATACATGTGGGCGGTCCGACCACCCATCCACTCGACGCCAAACGCCTCCATTTGTCCCTAGGCATTAAAAGATGATTACGCATATTCAGTAAGGAATGGGAAGGAACCCCCTGAACCTGTTTTTAATATAAGTTCCTTCACTTAATTGAGACCCCAACTTTTGCCCAATAATCGACCTTGGTGTAGTCGACCTTGATGAGGTAGATTGTTACTTCTTCAAGCTCGGCAAGGATAATTATAATGCAAGAGGTAAGAACATTGAGAGCATTATTGCCTATCATCAATTTGTTTATTACTGCTTGGATCACCATCATCGAATCTCCAACGATCAGAAGACTTGTGATCATTTCTTCCCTAGCTATGGATATCCCTTACCATAGGAAATAGGCTTCAACCATATTGTTTGAAATATTCCCCAATGGCCTTATCTAGATTGTTTGAAATATTCCTCACTCCCCAAGCTAAGGATGTGATTATCTCCAAGATCTTATATAATAATAATAATAATTTATTTTTAAGGTCACGGCCAAGTCAGACATCAAATTGGTGTATGAGACCCCCTCCACCCAGTGATTTGACTGGTAAGGATTTGAACTTGTGACCTCTTAGGAGGAAACACATGTTCTTAACTATTAGGCCCACTCAAGCTATATTCCCCTCTGCACCTACCACCCTTAATTAAAATGTAATTTTATTATAATAAATATTATTATTAATTTTTTTAAAATAATAAAAAATATTTAATTAATATATTTAATAATTTTTATTTTAAATTAAAAATATATATATAATTTAAATTATATTTTATTGTTCAAAAAATATTCACTAAATTATCCGATTCTCAATCCTTCATATTAATAAATTATTACTTAAGTTTAAAACGAGTGATGTAGAAATTGTTACAGTGTAATAAAAGAATTTGTTTGCGCATATCGCTTAATGCTAAACGTATTCAATATCTTTAATATAATACTTTGAGAGTAGGAATTTAATATATGATGTGATGTAATGTCCATGCAGCATAAGTATATATGATTTAACTCTGTTGCTTTAGTAATGTACTTTTAAAGTAGAAAATAAGCATAAAGTTTTATGTTCGAGCATTCAAAGTTGTGTTGTAAGTTGAATATTATTGGAGCTATCGATTTTTGGAAGTCTATTTTTTTTAAGGCCTTCTAAATAATATAAATTCAATGAGAAGTATGGAGAAAGGAAAATAATATTTTTTTAATTATAAATTTAAATATAATTTAATTAAAAAAAATTGTTTTTAAAATATTTTTAAGAAATTATAATTGAATTGGAGCTTTTAGGGTTAGTGGTTAGATGTGAGTTTTAAAATTTATTTATTTCACAAATTAGTTTATGGAATTCTGTTTGGTTAAAATATTTTAGTTTTGTTGCAGTTATTTTATATATGTTAACTCATTTTAAATTCAAATAATTACTTTATATATGTTAACTCATTTTAAATTCAAACAATAATAAGGTTATAGATTAAATAATAAGGTTATAGATTAAATGGTATTTTTTTTTTTTTTTTTTTTTATTGGGTTAAACTAACAAACCAAGAGAGATCGTCTTTGTGATACTTACTAGGTTGAGACATTCAAGAACGAGAAATTTCGGTGCATGGACTAAGTTATGCATTCAAATGCAAACATTTCATGAAAAGAGGTATGGGGTAAACTAAAGGGTGATGTCAAGAGATAACATATCAACAAGGAGATGACACCATGGCAATGGTCCTTCTTGGACCAAATATGCTTTCGAGGATTTATGGAGGACAACTGCCAATGGGTAATAACAACGTGAAGGTGACTAACATAAGACCAATGTTGCTACACTACACGTTCTAAAAATTCTAACAGTGTTTGATTGGGTTGAAATTGTGCAACTCATCTAATTATGAAAGGACCTATGCCTCACAGGTTGTTCCCCCTCACTCTCACTTGTGTTCTCAATGTTGAGGCATAGTTAGGAGCACCTTCCTATGCCACTCTAGGCCTTCAATGCAATCCTTGGAGAAAAGGGGGGTTACCCTCATTTTTCCTTTAAGATATCATCCTAGCATGTCGTACTAGGACAACTTTTTCCATGAAGCTCCAACTAGATTTATTGTAGGGGAAAGATGGTGCTTGGTATTGTCTCTACAATATATTTAAAACAATATAAAAATATTATTGAGTTATGGTTTTTTGGGGGTAACCAAGAAGCCAAACAACGAGGTGATTTAACAAGTTTCAGCCACGTGACTGATCTTTTGAACCAAGCGCACCATGATCTAATTATGCTTGACAAATAACTCGGAGAAAATGAACAAGTATATGCTAAGGAGGAGGCTAAACTACTTTCATAACATGTATATTAATTAGATAGAAAATCAAATGGGAAAAACAAAAATAGATCCATTGGTTTAATCAACACCATGTGAGACAAAAAATAAAAGGGAAAACCAACATAACTTGTTTGAGATTTATTACTTCACCATTGGCAATGAGCCTTGGTCTTGATTACACAATAAACCAAGAAATTCATTTATAAAATGGCAGCTCCATTGTTGAGGACTATAAATCTCAAAATTGAAATAATCATTCAGTTATACAATAAGTGCATTGTGGGTTGGACTATAAAATCGTTATCCTTGGCTTCCTTGCTTCCCTTTACAATATCTATTGCTTAGATAATTCTTATACAGAGAAAGAGGAGAAGTAGACAAAGAATAACGTTACTTGATGTTGCAAAATAGTGATACTCCAAGTAGATCTTCAATTTCTAATGGCCTCTTTCTTCTATTTCATCATTTTTTACTATTGTTTCAAACCTCTAATGAACCTCCTATCAACCATTGTAAACAAGAAAAAATCATCTCTTGTACTTTGTTTGGGGTGTTCGACAACACAGGTATTCCAACAGAGGACGAACACCTTCAGTAACCACTCACATAACCAGATTAAAGATCAACACACCAATGTTTTCACGTGGTAAAACCCCTACGGGGAAACATCCACGGCCCCAGCCAACGCGGCCACTTAGGCAGTTTATTAATGCAAAAGAAAAAATTCTGAGAGATTTTACAAAGAGAGTTTCTCACAATCAATCATCAACAATGACCCCTCCATACTCTTTAAATAGAAATCATGGACAATGGTGTTAAGCTACGGATCAATGGTTGTTAAGATCGAGAGAGCATGGTAGTCAGGATCACTCTATGTAGTAGACATATCATGGCCAGAGTAGTTCCTAACTACAAATACATACTAATGCATGTTAAAAGAAACACACACACCTAATGACATATTAGACCAAGTAGATCTTAACTAACTCCTAAGTGTCTAAATATCCTAACATCCCATAAGAACAACTTGGGATAGGATTGAAGGATTTACAATAATGACACAATAGGAGAAGGAAGGAGGCATTAGAGCTTATCCCCTTAATGGCGACTTCACGAACTCCTAACATAGATGAAGTTTGGAAAACTTGCTTGTAAGAGACTTTGTGAAAATATACGCAACTTGATCTTCTGTAGGGCAAAGAGCACTTCAATAACTTGATCATGAATGAGCTTTCTAATGAAGTGCATGTGTAGATAAATGTGTTTACTACACTGATGTTAGATGGGTCTTTCGAGAGCTTGATGGCACTTTGATTGTCACACAAAGTCTGGTAGGATGTTGGTGCTGGAATCAAACTCTGAAAGGATCTATCGGAAACCGGGGCTTCGACATTCTGGCTACTCGGTACTCTGCTTACTAAAGAAAATTGAAATAGCACATTGTTTCTTACAAGCCCAAGTGGCAGTCTGAACCAAAATTTGAAAAACATAACACTATGATGCAGAATTCCGATCATCGAGTGCGTAACCCAATCTGAATCGATTGAAACCAACCAATGAGTCCCCAGTATGTGTATCCCAAAGTGAGCGATTTTCCACGAACATGGCCAGTATCCTTTTGGTTACTTTCAATGGCTTTCATGGGGTGTTTGCATGTCAGACAACAAGACCAACAGCAAAGGAAGATCAGGGCAGTATGAGTCAAGTATAAGGGCTACCAACTAACTGACGATACTGGGTGGCATCAACTTTAGGAGATGTACAAGTGGCAGAAAGCTTGACTCAGTTGGAAAGAAGGGGATGGTTTACAATGGGTCATAATGGCGACGAAGAAGGTCACCGCCTTTATACTTAGACTGGGAAAGAAAAATTCTGCATTGGTTTGCGAAACTTGGAGGCCAAGGGAAATAGTGCAAAAGCCTAAGTGCGTCATTTCAAATTTCTTCTTAAGGCTGGTTTCACATGGTTTAAAGGTTTTGAGTGACTACCGGTGAGTTAAGGTCATCAACATAAAGGAAAGGGATGATGAGATGGCTTCCTACTTTTCTTGGTATAGACATTAGGATCAGAATGGCATCTAGAGAATCCCGTTTCAATAAGAAAGCTATCCGATGCTGGCACCAAGCTTGGGGGGCTTTCTTGAGACCATAAAGATTTCTTGAGGCGACAAACAGGGCTAGAGTCATTACGGACATAACCGGAGGTTGTTTCATGTAGATTTATTCTTTCAAATAAGGCATGCAAGAGAAGCGTTGTATCCATCTGATGGACCTCCCATTTATGTGAGTGAACAAGGGAAAGAACAAGTAGGATGGATTCATTTTGGCTACGGGGAAAAGGTTTCATTATAGTCAATGCCTTCAGCTTGGGAAAATCAGCACGGCAACTAATCGAACCTTGTGTCTTTCAATACTTCCATCGATGCATACTTAGTTCCGGTATACCCGACTCAAAGTCTAACAGAAAGTTTCTTCCTTTTGGAAGAGGTACAAGATCCCAAATTATCGTTTTCCATTTAAAACGATACACTAAATTCGTGTTGTATCCCAATACGGATGACCTGAAGCTTACACCAAATATCTGGATCATGAAGTTTATAGAAACTTGAGCAAAGAGAAGGCTTCGCTAGAGCTGAACGTGTCCGACGTTGATCGAAGGATGCGACATGATCACCGGTACTTGGCGTGTTGAGCGGACCATCTAGAAGCGGTGGAAGCGGGTGCTTGTGTTGGTTCAAGGACTCATCTGGAGGAATGTCCACAGGCGGAGGTGGATTTTCACCCTCACTTTCATCATCGAAGAAGAATCCAATATAGGAATAGAAGAAGGCACAAGCGCCGAAGATGGATCATAGGGAGCCGAAGAGAGCCCTGTCGCTTGAATTAGGCTACCGCGTACCAAGAGATTTTCATGAAATCTAACATCTCTTCTAAAGAATAATTTCATTACAATGTGGTTGAAGAGTCTATAACCTTTGACATCTTGAGAATAACCAACAAATATACACTTCTCACTTTTAGGCTACTGATGCTTTCCTTTTCTCATCGGGAATGTGAGCCCATGCTATCTTGCCAAATACACAGAAGTGACTTACAGCATCCCAGTTTAATTTTGGTCCAATCTTCTTACGGTGTCATATTTTTTAAGAGCCTTTGTAGGGGAGTGCGATTGACTATGTAATTTACACAGTTGATTGCTTCACCCAATACTGTAGACTTAATCCCTTAAATTGGATCATACAATTAGCCATTTCTTTTAATGTGCGGTTCTTTCTCTCGGTAACACCATTTTGTTGTGGTGTATAGGAATAGTGTGTTGCATTTGGATGCCACAATGTGTAGTACAATAACTTGTAAATTATTGTTCAAATATACGCCTCCATTATTTGTTCTTAACCTTTGAATTTGATGTCCAAATTGCTTTTCTACAAAGGGCCTTGTAAGGTAAAAACTTGTCAAAAACTTCACTCTTGATTTTTAAGAGTGAAACCCAGAATGCGTCTGCGGAAAAGTCATCAATGAAGTTAAGAAATGCACCCCGCCCATAAATAAGGAGAGAAAGTGGACCACACAAAATCACTTGTGAACAAAATTTTGCAAAGACCGAGGCATGCCAAGAGGCATGTTTTTCAAAGTTGTCTCGATGATGTTTATCGAGGAACACAATTAGCACAAACACCATCTTTGCATGTGGAAACAGAGGAAGACCAGTCACCATGTTGATTACATAGTTGTTGCAATGGCGATAGTTTAGATGACCAAACACAGCTCATGCCAAAGTTGCTCAAGTCATCGCTATATGAGCAACAAAAGCGATGAAAAATTCGATGACCCAAAGTTGTCAAACTTGTACAACTGGTAATATCATCCCGACAATTCCAGTTGCAAAGAACATGCTTAGGATCTTTTAGATCCTTGATTACAACGGTGGGGTGAAAATCTATGGTTTTACCTTCACCTCAATGAATGATTTGATATACTGACAGAAGGTTACAAGAAAGATATGGAACACATATTACATCATTGAAATGACCATTTTCTGCACGGTGTCCCCGGGGATCCTACAACACTAGAGATCTATCATCACCAACAAATGTTTCCTTGGTGTTACATTCATTTGGAAATGGAAATATGGTTTATGCTTAGCCATGTGATAAGATGGCTCTGAATCAATAAGCCACTCATCCCAAGAAGAAGAAGTGAGTAGTAGAAGGTGTATTGAAGGAAAAACGAGCCCGAAGTGCATGTCCATGAGAAGAGAAGAAGAATCAATGCGATGTTGTGCTTCTTCATGGCTGCTTCTAAAGTACGCCATCTTCTTGAAACATCTTTGGACTCATCATGACCATCTTTATTACAAAGTTTACAGTAATACATTAGTATTCTTTTTATATTTTTGATCCTTTGTCACCATTAGGAGATGAAGAGTTATCACGGCGGGTTTGGGACCCTTAGGTTGTTTGTTGTTGTGGCGAGGATGTTGCTTCTTGGGATACTTGGTTTATCTTCGATGGGAAACTAAGGCTTTGTTTGAGGTACTGCCGGTGTTAATCACTCCAAGTTGTACAAACTTATCTTCCTCTCTGTCGGTACAAAAGGACTCAGAGTGGGTTGTACATAAGCTTTCCCTCTGACCTCTTTCATGGCATAGAAGGTAGATACAAACACGAATATGCACTACCTAGCTTAGAAAGAATAGAATATATACACGCTCTTCATCCATTTTATCTTACATTCTTCCACATAAAATTCTAAGTGTTTAAACTTAGATAGATAGTCTCCAAAGACGAGAAAATTCACTTGGACTCAAGGTCAGTGTTTGATTTTCTAAGCTGTTGGCTTTCGAATAATATTGAGTTTACCAAACAGATTCAATCATGTCCCAAACTGCCAGGGGTCATCAATTCCTTGAAGGTGGTACAACCGTCGGGGAGAGATGGACATTCCAATTAGTCCACGTGCTTGATCATTCCTATTATCCATTTGGATTTCTTATCATCATCGGTGGGGTCTGTTTCCGTTCCCGTAATCGATGCATGCCTTTCACTAATAATAAATCTTCCATATGGGATCTCCATTTGGGTAGTTGTTGTTGGTAAGCATGACGGTACTTGTAGAAGCCATATTAAATATGTAGATAATGCAGATTTAAAGCCTGAAACTAATGATCGGGATGGAAAGATCTCAAAAAGTTGTACAGTTTAAAAAAACGGCGAAAGCGGACTACGATGTGAGTTATGCCTTTAAAAAGGCATAAGCGGTAACCAAATAACCACTTGATAGTGTAAACTACTTTATGAAGTGACCCACTTTTATAAGAAGTGGTGATCACTTTTAATGAGGTTACCTTATAGCAGAAAAGTTGCATGCAAAATAACTCTAAAAATAAAATATAAAGCTACTTATAGTGATATTGATTTTATGCTCTGATACCATTTGTAAAACTGCAATTATTCCAACGAGAGGGATGAACACCTTGATAACCCTCCACATAACCGGTCAAAGATCAACACACCGATGTTTTAGTGGTAAAACCCCTCTGAGGAAACATCCTGACTAACCAGCGACCATGGAGAAGTTTATTAATGCAAAGAAAAGATGACAGAGAGATTTTACAGAGAGTTTCTCTGTCGATCCTTGACAATGACCCTCCATGCTCTTTAAATAGATCATGGACCAATCCGGTTCTGTTAAACCATGTGGATCAATGGCGTTAATACTCGAGTATGAATCGTCGGATCACTCTATGTCGAGGGAACATATAGTGACCGTCGGATTTCCTAACACAAATGCATACTAATGCATACTAAAGAAACACTTTTGCCTAATGACATATTAGCTAACTACAAATGCATACTAATGCATACTAAAGAAACACACTTTTACCTAATGACATATTAGACCAAGTAGATCTTAACTAACTCCTAAGTGTCTAAATACCCTAACATGGGGTTGGGGGGGAATGCACCCAAAATTCCAAAAATTAAGTTAGAAAAGTATCGGAAACCAATGATCTAGCCCTCCACATTCCTATTGCTTCCACTAACTATCTCCTTCTACTTAGGGATTGATTTTTGTTTAAGAGCTACCACTCTTCCTTAATCCAAAAAAATTAGGGGCACATGTTGAATTCTAATTGAAAATAGTTATTTCACTATATTTGGTTTCTTTCCCCTTCAAGAACTACTTCTTTTGGTTCTGGGTAGGTGGCTCACTTGAGATGAAGTTATTGTTGGCAACTAGGAGGGTAATTATTGCGAAAATGGCATCTGAGTTGGAGGGGGGGTGTTGATTTTGACCATCCATTGATTATTGGTATGTTATCTTACCAAGTGCCTTCTTTCAATTCGATCTTTATTATGGTAAACAGGGTCGTATGCATTTTTGGAGTTACTCGAATTTATCTCCACCTTTGGATCTACTTTTCAATGCTTGAAAGGGGCCCCAGTTGCAAAATTGGGGTCGATTCATAAATTGGGTGCAAGTTTGAAAAGGGGTAAAATACACTCAAAATGGGTGAAAAGGAGGCCATTCGAAAGAGGGGAAACACAATCTAAATGGGTGAAAAGGGGGGCACTCAAAATAGGAAAACCACAATTAAAATGGGCACAAAGGGCTCAATTTAGAAATTTGGCTTGATCAACAAATCAAGGGTCAAAATTTGAAAAGAAATAATAAAGAGGATTAATTAGGATATCGGGACCAATTTCAAAATTGAGAAGAAAAGTTTGAAGGAGAAAGAGAAAGAGGCATGATCATGTGATTGTGCCTGATATCAAAATTTGGAAGAAATGTTTGAAGGAAAAGGAGAAAGAGGCCCAATCAAGAGATCATACTCAATTTCAAAATCAAGAAGGATTCAAAGGCAGAGATGAAAGAGGATGGATTTTGAAATTGCGAAGAAAGGTTCAAAGGAAAAAGAGAAAGAGGCGTGATCAAGAGATCAGGCCCGATTTTGAAATCGAGAATAAGATTTTGAAGGAAAAGGAAAAGAGGGATTGATTTAGAAATCAAGCGTGATTTGAGAATCGGGAAGAAACGAAAGTCGAACAAGAAAAGAGGGCTTGAGTTAGAAATCAAGCCCAATTCGAGAACCAAGAAGAAACTTTGCCAGGTGAGAAAATGAAGTGAAAAGAAATGAATATTCCAAACATATACAAAGGCTCAAATAGATAGAGAAATGGATAACTCTCAAAACCATTGAATATTGAAAACTTCAAAAACAAGGATTGATTTTGAATCCAATTTTCCATGGAAGTTGTTGGGGGCTCAACAAGGTGACACTATTGAATCATTTTGTGGGATGGATCCTCCTTGTGAAGTGCCAAGAACCAAATCTCTTGGGTGAAGAAAACCTTCTCCCTAACACACCTCCCTTTTGTTGATGACATTCTTATTTTCTGTGAAGGAAATATCTCTTATTCATCCACTCTAAGGGAGATTCTCAATACTTTTTGCCTAGCCACGGGCATGGAAGTAAACTTGTAAAAATCCTCCCTTCACACCTGGGGACTTTCAAACACTGAAGGACAACATATTTCCAAAGATATGGGTCTGCTTGTTTATATAAATCTAGAAGGGATGAAATACCTTGGTTTCTCTCTAAAACCAAATAATTATAGAAAACGGGAGTGGAAATGTCTATGTGAAAAGATTGAAAAATGAATGCACTCATGTAAAAATAGATGGTTATCCCGAGTTGGTAGATTAGTTCTAGTAAAATAGGTCTTGGAATCTATTCCAGTACATTGGACCCCTCTTGCTTGGGTCCTCAAGAGAATTTTGGATAAAATCGACCAACTGTCTTTTTGTTTCTTATGGGTTGGCTTTGGTGAAAAGAGACCTACAGTCCTGGCTTAAAAAAAATGGATATCCCTACCAAAACAATATGGGAGATGGGGCTTAAAAAACATACACCTCTTTTCCCAAGCATTAGAAGCCAAGGATGTATGGGGAATCATCACAAACTCAAGACTATGGGCCAAAATAGTCAAAGAGAAAGATTTTCCTACAGAGACTTCAGTACACTGGGTACAACAGATACATAAGACATCCAAAAATGGATCAATAATTTGGAAATCCTCCATTAAATCTTTCCCCTGATTGGGAACTAGCTTATTTGGAAAATCAAGAACAGAGAAGATGTTCTCATGTGCAAGGATTCATGGATTGAGTGCAAAGGAAAACATTTCCTCCCTGAACAGGTCATTCTGGAGCTCAACAATGTAGGTTTTACTCACTTACACCAAATCGCCAAAAGAATTTATGTATATAATGGAACACAATGGCTTGATTGGGAGGAAGTAGGATTAAGCGAAGATCATGCCCCTCTCTGGAAAGAATACACTTCAACACTAATTGACTCCATGGTCAACCTCTCTGATAAAAAAGACTCTCTAATTTGGTATTTCAACCCAACTAGAACATATGTCCCAAAATGGGGGTACCTAGCATTAATTATAGAGAAAGTGAATGATCCAATCCCTTGGTGGGGGGAATCCCTTTGGAAATTAAAATCCCCCCCCAAATCAAAACTCCTCATGATCTGGATGTATGAGTAAAATTAAATAATAACATTTTGAATACAATAACACATAAATAGGGAGAACAACCATAGATATCCAGTGAACAATAACTTCGATTGAATAAAAAAAATAGGTTGAAACTGTAAAACTACAAAACTGAAAACAACTTGCTCGAATGGTGGTAGCTATCTCTGAGAAGAGATGTAGCTTCTACATGCATCCATCTGAGCAGAATGATTACAATGAGGCTCCATATTCCTTTTTAACATTAGTCATGAATTCCAAAACTATAGACATCCAAAAACCTAACCCTAGGAGATGAAATGCCAAAAGTTATGTGGGCTCCGATGGGTAAGTTGGTACCTCAACTTCTCGGGGTCGTAACTTTTGCATACGATCTCCGTTTTAGGTGCGTGATAGCCCGTTGGAAAGGTATTTTAAAGAAATACACATTATGTCGTCAAACTTTGACTCTGTTTATAGTTTGATTGTGATAAGCCAAAAAAACATTGTTTAGGGCCCCAAAATGGCCCTGGAAGTACATAAAGATGTACTGACATGAAAAATTCCACAATAAGCCAGTTGGAATAGGTGGGAGGCCACCAGGATATCCCTGGAAGTGCAGAACCCACAATTACAAAGAAATGTCATCATTACTGAGAAACATGTTGAACTAAAAACTATCAATAGGATCCAGTTGGAATAGGAGGGTGGCCACCAATATCCACCTAGATCAACCCTCCCCCCTTAGGAAGCTATGGTCTCCATTGCGTTGAGTTCCCCCATCAGGTGAGGAAATTTCTGTTGAATTTGTCCCCGGGTGAGCCATTTGCCTTGGTGCAGGAGTTTCCCTGCCTTGACAACCCGATAAAGTTGGATACTTTGCTAGCGAGTTCCCTTGACCTATGTGTCCACTACCTGATCAGTGGATGCATGTTCCATGTAGTCAAGGTTGAGCTCTATTGGTGTCAATTGTTCTGTGATCTCTGAGGTGTCCAATAATTATGGAAAATATGGCCGAAGGAGGTCCACATTGAACACTAGCTGTAAGCCAAGGAAGGGGGGAGTGTTGAGCTCAAAATCATTGTCACCCATTTCCTTGGTGATAGTGTAAGACCCATAGAAAAGTGGACGAAGCTTCCGATGGGGCCCTGTAAGGCGCTCTTTTTGTAAATGTAACCAGACCTTGTTTTCCACCTGAAACTTGTGTGTTACCCGGTGTTGATCATGGCATTTCTTGTACTTAGCATTGGATTTCTGCAAGATCTCATGGGCCTGTTGGCAGATGTGTTGAATATTCTCAATGAATATAGTGGCTTTGTCGGCCTTAGAGTGAACATGGGAATATTCTACATGTGTGGTTGCAAAAGGTAGTGCAACATCAATGGGACCTAAGGGTTGGAATCCCAACCCCACCTGAAATGGGCTATGGTTGGTGGAGCTATGGAGAGCCTTGTTGTAGATGTGTTGAACATAGGGAAGACTATCATCCCATGTCCGTGGATTCTTAGAGTTATACATGTGCAGGATGTGCACAATATTTCAATTGACGACCTCTATTTGGCCAGCGGTTTGAGGGTGGAAGGAAGTGGATTTAGCGAGCTTGGTGTCCAACAATGACCAGAGACTTGACCAAAATGTGTTGAGGAACTTTTTGTCTCAATCTAAGATGATGGTATGTGATATCCCAAAATGGTCCCACACTCATTCGAAGAAGATCTTGGCAGTATCTTCCGATGTGATGCTCTTCTTGCAGGCTGTGAGAATGGCCATCTTCGAAAACCGATCAACCACCACAAATATGCGATCATTGCCTTGCTTGTTTGATGGAAGGCCATACTTGTAATCCATCAAGATGGATTCCTAATGCCTCTCGGGAGTAGGAAGAGGGGTGTATAATACTTGCTTCTTGATGGCAGGCTTGGCAATGGTACAGGGAGTGCAAGATCTGATATATTTGTTGACATCCTCTCGAATTTTTGGCCAATAGAAATGTTTCTGTAGAATGGCCACAATTTTCTCCATGCCAAAATGTCCTACCATCCTACTGTATTGATCCTCTCGAATCATCTTTGCACGGTCACTTGCGGGAACACATAGTTGGCCTAGATGGCATAACAGTCCATCCGAAATGTGGAAATTGGTGACATTCGCGCATGTACCCAAGAGATGATAGGTGGTGGCGTAGTCAGGATCTCGTTGATAAAGTTGGGGCCACTCAGATGCCTCATACCCACAAGAATGGATCACGGTGGTGAGTGCAGCAACGGGAGGTCAATTGAAGCAGTCAACAACACGATTTGTGCTCTGTGTCTTATACTTGATGTTGAGATGGAATTGTTGCAGGTATGTGGACCACTTTTGATGGTAGTCATTCTGCAACTTCCCCTGTGTCTGTATGAACTGCAGAGGATTATGATCAGTGTGGATGATTGTCTCCTTTCCAAGAATGCAATGTTTTCATTGATGGCAAGCTTGCACAATGGAATACATTTTCTTGTCATAGGTGGGGTATTTCCGGACGGTATCTGAGAGTGTCTCACTATGGTATGCTATTGGATGACCGTGTTGAGTGATAAATACGCCTACAACATAGTCAGATGCATCAGTCTCAATCTCAAACTATTGTTGCAGGTCGGGTAAGGAGAGTACTGGAGCGGAGCACAGGCAATGATTCAGATCATCAAATGTCCGTTGTTATGCCTTCCCCCATGCGAACTTTTCCTTGCCACCGCCCTTGGTCACTTGGCTAAGGACCCATGCAATATGGGAGAATCCCAACATGAACCATCGGTAGAAGTTAGCAAGTCCCAAGAAGCTTCGAAGCTTGATTAGTGTGGT
This sequence comes from Picea sitchensis, assembly GCA_010110895.2. Classification (NCBI taxonomy): domain Eukaryota; kingdom Viridiplantae; phylum Streptophyta; class Pinopsida; order Pinales; family Pinaceae; genus Picea; species Picea sitchensis. The sequence goes on from SNQJ01S0003467.1 coordinate 71,668, forward strand.
CGGGGATGGCCAGTCACAGATGACTTGGATCTTAGGTGGATCCACATGTAACCCATGCTCATCAACAATGTGTCCCAAGTATTGGACCTTGTTTATGCCAAAGGAACATTTTTACAAGTTGGCATATAGATTGTGTTGCCGCAGAGTGATCAAAACCTGTTGAATATGTTTCGTGTGCTCCTCCCAAGTTTTGTTGAAGATGAGGATGTCATCTAGATATACCACTAGAAAAGTGTTGGTGAAGGGTCTCAATACATCATCCATCAACCTCATGAAATTTTTTGGTGCATTTGTTAAGCCAAAGGGCATGACCAACCATTCGAAGAGACCTTCTTTAGATTTGAAATTTGTCTTCCATACATCAATCGGTTCGATGGGAACCTGGTGGTAGCCATACTTTAGGTCAATCTTGCTAAAGAACTTTTCCCCCTTGAGTTGGTCTAGAAGGTTATCAATTCGGGGAATTAGGTATCGGTTCATGACTGTGATTTTGTTTAATGCTCTGTAATCAATGCAGAGCCGCCAAGTCCCGTCTTTCTTCTGCACCAGTACAATTGGGCTTCCACAAGGGGAGGAGTTGGGTCTGATGTTCCCCTTTTGAAGAAGCTCTTGGATCCAATGCTTGATTTCTTCATTTTCCATCAACGAGTGATGATAGAATATTCCATTAGGCAGAGGTGCACCGGGAGTGAGATCCATTGGATGCTTGACTTGGCAGTGTGTCAGTACCCCGGTGGGTGAGGAGAATATGTCTCTGTACTCTTCCAAGATCTCGCCCACTTGCTTCTGCTGTAAAGAGAGGCTCTGTGTAGAGGTCACGTATGTGGCAGTGACCTTATGCTTACTGTGAGCGTAGATCACAAAGAATATGAACTTCTCAGTCTGTGAAATGACCTTACTACATTGCTTAACAGAGATTAAAGAAATAGGGGTAGCCGACACTACCTATGGTATCATGTACAATTGTCCAACCAAATTAATAATAAAACTACGGGGTCTAGACTCATACACAACATGTTGCTTCCACAAATATGGATGCCTAAAAGAACATCACAAACTTCAAGGGGAGAAATATCACACAATACCTGATATTTGAAGGGCTTGATGTTGTAGGGAAGACAACACTATTGACTGACGCGAAGATCTCTTCCTTGGCGAAGTTATCCGGTGGTGTAGGGTTGCGTGTGTGGTGTCATCAGAAGGTCTAGCCGCTTGAAAAACTTTGCTAAGATCAGGTTCTTCTGACTGCTGCTATCGACAATGATATGAAGCGGATCCCCCTTTACCCACATCTATGAGTGAAAGAGGCGTTCCCCTTCCCCTGGTTCTTCTGGTTCGCTTGGCTGGACTTTGGTGGTAGCGATAGTGGTTCTAGGTTTGACATCGATAATCTGCTTCCCTCCTTTTGGATTTGATTCAAAGTTAGAATCTACCTCTAACTCAGAAGCTTTCATCTTGGCCCCCAATGACTGCTTGGAGCGACATTCTTCGGTGTTCTGCTAAGGGATTTTATGGTATTCACACCACTTTCCCGTGTTCTTCTTCGACTTCTCATTACCCTTCTTGGGTTGCAGCTTGGACTAGTTGTCCTAAGAGTGGAAATATTTGCTATGTCCCTTGTTTTGTGGGTTGGGGCTTCTTTTGCCCTACTTCGGTTGTGAGGAGTTTGCAGATACAAACTATCTCCTCTTCTGCCTAAGTTTATGCTCGATCTTGACAACATATCTATAAGCCGCACCTAATGATGCCATGTTCAGAAAATCCATTTTTGTTTGAATGAATCTATGCAGAAAACCACAGTATTTGAGCACCCGATGTCATTCACATTCCTTGATACCCAATTTGGTGCACAGGGTATGGAAACTATTGGCGAAATTTGGTATTTTCTGGTCCCTTTCCTAATGCAGTGTGGTCCATATTGTGTACTGGTCCTCATAGCTTCCAACAGGGTAGTATTGTTCTTTAATGGAATCCCTGAAGGAATCCCATGTGGGGGCAACTACAAATATTGCAGATTCCTCTGTGTCCCTTTGCTCACAGTAAGTATCCCACTAGACTTTAACATGGGGGGCAACCTTGAGGAGTGCAAAAGTAATCTTTTACCTATCGGAAAAATTGTGGACCGAAAAATACCCTTTAAGTAGATTCAACCATTTATCTACAACATCTACATCTATCAGTGCTTCAAATAATGGAATATGAAAATTTACTTGTACCTTGAAGGGGGTTTCATGGCCACTTGATGAAGATGCATCTCCCGTGGGCATCCGCTTAAGGATCTGTGCAAAGTTGTCCATAATTTCATTTCTTTGTCGCGTAAGGGCTTCCTTGAGAAATTTTTTAAAAGGATCTGTTGCTTCATCATATTTCTTCTCATCCCCCATGAGTTTTTTTCAGGCTCAGCACGACCGATCTTGCAAAGGCTCGACTGGTTCGAGTCCCAACTTCTTATACCCAGATCTTGTCGGGGACATGCACAAAGAAAAACAAATGAAGAGCAGACCGTTGTGATACCACTGATCTAGATTTATGAGTGGAATGAAATAATAACAGATTGAATACAATAACACAGAGATACAGAGAATAACCACAGATATCCAGTGAAAAATAACTTCTATTGAATAAAGAAAATAGGTTGAAACTGTAAAATTACAGAACTGAAAACAAATTGCTCGAATGGCGGTAGTTATCTCTAAGAAGAGATGTGGCTACTACGCCCATCCGTCTAAGAAAAATGATTACAATGAGGATCCATAGGCCTTTTTAACATTACTCATGAATTCCAAAACCCTAGACATCCAAAAAAATAACCCTAGGAGATGAAGTGCCAAAAGTTATGGGGGCCCTGTTATCGTACAGTTTGTAGCTAGGTCAAAAAGGCTAAAGAATAGAGGCCAAACTGGCGTAACAGGAACCTGCCCCACCAAATGTCACCTCAATGAGGAGGTTCTTTCTATTTAGGGAGGTTAACCCAGGGGATACTTCCCTAATAACCTAGGGTTTTGAAGAGGCAAATATATAAAGGTTAAGGTTAAATTCCCTCCTCACAGGTTACCACCAAGGTCAGATAGTCAGGCTAATCAACCAATAAATGAAGTGTATGCCTAGATGAGAACACCTGCCCGGAACAAGACAATAGCAAAATAATATATGCAGGCTATAATTCAGTGGGTTAGTACTTCATGAAACTATCTGACATCAATATATAAGCAATGAAACAACAGGTATTAATGAGATCAACGTTTTATC
>SNQJ01S0003467.1:100065-110773 GCA_010110895.2 Picea sitchensis
TCCAAGATACTTGAGTAGATCTCCAAATCTTCATCAAATCTTCAAAGGGTTGAAGAGGAAATTCGAATTTGAGGCTTGATGGTCAAATTTGACTTGGTTGGAGTCTTCAAATACACCTGTAAACATCATGAAACTCATCCCACTTTAATATATAAGTGTAAACATGTCATTTTTCCAATATTTAATCATAAATTCACTCAAAAACACTAAAATATATGCATTGGAAAATAATATGTATAAAACCCATGCAACATTGTAATAAAGAATGCAGACAGTGTGAAGGCCATTATAAATTCTGAGATATCTTGATCTATGTTTAGTTATTAGTTAAATGGTAAGACGATTTTTATTACAGTCATGTTGTTTTTAAAAAAAATCAAATCGGTTAAACTTGGATTTCTTCTACCCATATAAGACTGGCTACAGAATCGAGAGATTTTGTAGCCAAGTCATTTTCCTATAGAATTTAGTAATTATTTGTTAATAAACTTGCCTAACTTGTCCCTATTTCGTTTTTTAGGGCATGTTATATATGATGTTGATCTTATGGGATGGGACATGTTCTATCTAGTTGATTAGTATTCCCTTTTGTTTATTTTGTAAATAGAGAAAACTTTCATAAATTTTTGAAGATACAATTTGATCATGGGTAGCTCTAGGCCCTCTATATTTGTAATGTTTTGGATCTTATGAGATCTGATCCTATCTTAGAAGATAGGAAGTTTAGATTTCAAAAAAATCTTTAAATACTCTCTATTTTGTAAATGTAAGGCATCTTGGCCTGGAACCAAAGATGGACGAATGATTTCTCAAGACTTAATGGAGCAACGTGCAACATTTTGGCTTTAGTCCTTTGTTGATGGTGTTTCATAAATGTTTTGTATTGTTTAATCTTGATGTCTTAATATGTCTTGTAGCTTTAGACTCTTGATATGTTATGTTTCAGGATGTTCACTTATAAATATCGTTCATGATTTGTTGTTCTAGATATCGACACTGTGATCATCTGTTTAATTTGAATGATAGGACTTCTCTTTGATTTTTAGTTGAACAAATGAAATGAAATACGTACACTCAAATTTATCTTACTGTAATTATTTGCGATCATAAGATCACAGGGTTAAATTTGTGTTCCCTATTCTGTTATTAAACTTCGGTTACCAATACATCCTATGAATTTATTCAGAACAGTTTCAGTATTAGTCTATTGCAGATTTATCTCGTAGGAGTGGTAGCTAGATGCACTTGTTTCATGCAGAGGTCCAGACACACCTAACGAACTAACAGCAGGTTACATTCTTTGTGTTTTTTGATTTCTGTTATTTATTTATTAGTGAAACCAGAATGTTTAGATCATCTTTTGACTATCTGTACATCTGTGTTTCATAGTTTAGTTAATTCAAGTTTGTTAGATTTATAGAAAGAAAAAAAAAAAATTTAAATGTGCTTTCTTTATCTGCTTTTACAAAAACAATTATTTTTACATTCATTTTGTAAGTTTCTAGTAAAACTTGCAATCTGTAAATGTTGTCTATAAGTGAGACTTTTATGTTTTCTTTTTCTGCTTAAATACATTTAAAATAGTTATATCAGAGTATGTATATATATACAGTATAGTTATTAGCATTAGTTAGTTATCCCTTTTTCTTTATTTTAGATTGGCTAACGAAGCCATTAAACCCGTCAGAACAAGTTACACCAAACGACTTGGGTTACTTAGACAACCTCGGACCGGACTTGTTCTTCGAGTTGACAGACAGTCAATTTTGCCCATCAAAAAATGGCACTAGAAGGAGGGCCTGAATACAATTGATGGCATGTGGAAGTCGCAAGACTCCTCCCCCACACACTCGCTCCCCTATAGTAACACGGAGTCATTCCAACAATAATATTACTTTTGAAATAGCAACTACCTCGAACGAAAATGTTGAGATTCTCGTTGAGCCAATAACACCAAATCCTCAAGGGGTTGACGTATAAGAAATTGTTCAGTAGTCACTCATAAGGACACATAGTGCCTTGGCCCGCATTAAACAACCTGGTAGGCCACTTAATCAACCCTTAGATTTCTCTGATATTAGAGAACAACTTGAAGGCACTGGTCTTCATTTAAACCCTTTAGGAGATAATACTATCAATCCTACCGAGACACTTGTTATCGGAGACGGGGGATCTGGTATTCCACCTTCCCCACCTCATTTATCTCCATCCTCTTCAGGAGGAGAATCCTCTGACGAAGGCAGTTCCTCATCTGAACCATCTCAGCCTTCAACACCACCTACACCCATGGCAAACCAAAACAATCCCGCCAGACCCTGGTTCGATCAAGATGTTGTGGTTGTACCTGGACCCCAACACCCGTTACCAAAGCACCCAGAGAAATGGTTGCCTAAGTTTGATCCAGATTCTAAACAATCTACTGAGGATCACATAAAGAAGTTCATGTTAGCCATTAGACTCCGAAGTGTAGAGCATGAAGATGTAGTATGTAGACTCTTTCCTTATACGTTTGAGTTTAATGCCTCTACATGGTATTTTTCCCAACAACCCTAGACCATTGTCTCTTGGGACAAATTCGAAACCTATTTCTTAGAGAAATTTGTAGATGATAAATCTCCTGAGGTCTTGGTTATGGAACTCTCCAGCCTAAAAATGAACCCTAAGGAGAAAGTAAAAGATTTTAACCAAAGGTTCCTTACTTTAAAGAATCGAATTTCCACAGATTCAATGCCTGCTGAAAGTCTAATTGTTGCATATTACACCAAAGCTCTACATAATAATATAGCAATTTGGGTTAAAAGGTCTAAAAATTCTATATTACTGGAAGCCTTCAAGGAGGCAAGTCAAATCGAAAATGATATATTAAGCTTAAAAGACAATCTCAATAGTGAAGCTAAAACAACTTCATCCTCTAAAAAGAAAATAGAAATCCTTACTAGGCCTCCCCAAGCCAAAAGCTAACCAGAAACTTTAGACTTAGAAAGCTTGCAAAAGGATTTCCAAAAATTATCAAATCAAGTCATAGACTTGAAGAGATCGGCCGAAGAGGCATCCTCAAGCAAAGGAAGTTTTAAACCTCCTTTCAAAAATCCTTTTCCTCCCAAACGGCCAAATCCAACCACTGAAGGTCTTAATTTCGAAAGCTTACCATACGCTTTGCAAACTATTCTTGAAGCACATGATAACTCTGCCCCTCCTGAAATTTCTGAAGATGTAGTTGAGGAAGAAGTAGCTGAAGAAGAGGAGTCATCTCCCAATATCTTTGGACACTTTTCTGACAGTATTTTCCAAGCAAAATTTGAAATTGTCCACCCTTACGACACAAGAAGCAAAACACAAAGTAAACCGTCTTTCGAGATTAGTAGTAATGTGCCTCCAAAATAACCTAAACAAGCTAAAATAAAATAGAGTTTAACAACTCCAGTTTTAGAATATGACTTGATTGAAGATCTGAAAAAACTAGGGCTAATATTTTTGTTTATGAGCTTTTGAAATTTTCTCTGATTCTACAGAAAATGCTTCAAAATATCGCAGAAAATAGTAAGAACAACGATTCTAGTAGCAAGAAGACTGCAGAAATCATTTATAAAATAACAAAAAAATCCCTACTAAAATGACACCCGAACTTCCTGATAAAATGGATTCAACTAAAAAAACTGTATCAAATGTAGATAAAATTGTTTCAGAGACAGCGACAAAAAATCAGCAGAATTCTACTGTTAATACTCGTAAAAATGTCCCACCTTTCTTACTGATTTTTGAAATTTTCAATAGAAATGTACATAATTGCATGGTGGATTCCGGCGCATCATCAAATGTGATGTCGTTATCTGTTTGTAAAAAAATTAACGCAGAAGTTCAACCTTCTAGTCTCAAGATCATTCAGCTTGATCGGACGAATGTTAAGGTAATTGGTGAACTTAAAAATGTTCTGGTTAGGCTGTCTTCTAATCCTAAGGTTCACCAAATTATTGACATCACTGTTGTTGACATCCCTAAAGTCTATGGTTTGTTTTTGAGTAGGGATTGGTCCGAGCAAATGCACGGTTACTTTGCCACAGACTGGTCTCATTTGTGGCTGCCGAAAAATGGACAACCAAATAGAATTAGGATAAACCGTGAACGTTATCTCAAGCACACCCTAACAGATTTGAATGATGCAAATGAACCATTTACTGCATCCACTAATTCACTTGAAATGCAGGGAATGAACACATTCTTTGGTAACTTCATGAACAAAATGTCCCCTTTCACCGATCTTGAGCAACAATAAGAACTTATGACCTGTACTCAGTCATCAGCTTCGCCAGGTGTGACAAACACTATCGATGAAGCTCAAATTTGGTCGTTGTACTTTGACGGATCTAAATCCAAATAAGGAGTCGGTGCGGGATGTGTGCTCATTGATCCCGAAGGTAATAAAACTTTAATTGTCTGTCGATTGGAGTTCGAGTGCACTAATAACACCGTCGAATACAAGGCACTTTTGCAAAGACTCAGGAAAGATGTGGATATGGACGTAATAAATTTAATGGCATTCGGTGATTCGGAAATCGTGGTCAGGAAGGTAAGAAATTCCATACATTGCCTATCACCACATCTGAAAAGTTATCAAACTGAGGTATGGAGTCTGATGCAAAAATTTTCAGCATTCAATATAAATTCCATTCCTAGATTAAGTAATTCAGAGGCTGATTTATTGGTTAATGTCGCTTCTAAAATTTTTCCCACAGAGGGTCTTTCTCCTAATGCATTTTCAGTTGAATTATTGTTTAGGCCGTCGATCCCAGATAACATTACCAATTGCAGAGTGTTCGATAATGATCGGCAAATCATCAACTTCTTTCATATGGAGGACACTTTCCAAGGTGCAATTACCGATGAAGGCACTCACGATTAAAACCTCCACAACTTCACAGTAATATTAGATCCTAGATCTCCTGAATTGACGTCCGATCTGGTAAACTCTATCCCTAGATTCATGATAAGACTAGAAAATTTTTATGACTTACATGATAAATTTAGAGGGTCAGTTAATTGTAAAATGAATAGCTCTTCCTTGACTTATGAGACGGTAAATTTAGGGACTAAAGATAATCCTCAAAATATCAATTTGGGAGCGGGATGCTCTGAGCAAGAACGATCTGCTTTCATAAAACTATTTAAATAATTCAAAGACGTTTTCGCTTGGACATATGATGATTTAAAAACATTTGATCCTAATATAATACAACATATCATCCCCATGAAACCACAAACTCAACCTTTTCAGCAAAAATTAAGAAAGATGCACCTCAAATTGGAACCCACTGTCAAGAAAGAACTAAATAAATTACTGAATGCAAATATAATCTTCCCGGTGAGACACACACAATGGGTGTCTAATCTAGTTCCTGTAAGGAAGAAAAGTGGTGAAATTCGACTCTGTGTCAATTTTCATAACTTGAACCGAGCCTCGGAAAAAGATAATTATCTCATTCCTCCAATGGAAAAAATACTTCAACAAGTTTCTGGTTCCAAAAGACTATCTCTGTTAGATGTCTTTTTGGGATACAACAAAGTCCTCATGTCTCCCTCAGATCAACTCAAAACCACCTTTCGTACCCCATGGGGAACTTATGCCTACAGGAAGATGCTTTTTGGGCTTATAAATGTCGGGGCCACTGTCCAGATAGCAATGGACATTGCTTTTCATGGTCTCCTAAATCAATCAGTAGTGATCTATCTTGATGATGTAACCATTTTTTCTAAAAACAAGAAAGATCATTTGTCTTGCCTTAGGTTTGTCCTAGAACGATGCCGCAAGTATGGTATGTCTCTCAACCCCAAGAAATCAGTATTTGCAGTTGAGCAAGGAAAACTACTTGGATTCATAGTGTCCAAAGATGGAATGATTATCGATCCTGAAAGAACCCAAGATATTGCTAAACTCTCCCCTCCCGCTTCCAAGAAAGCCATGCAGTCATTTTTAGGCAAGATTAACTTTGTCAGAAGGTTTGTCCCAAGTTTTTCAGAAATGGTAAGGCCAATGCAGAATTTAATTAAAAAGGATGTTCAGTATCGTTGGGGACCACAGGAAATTCAAGCCTTTGATTCCATCAAAAAATCCATAGTGGAAGCCCCTTCATTAATGAGTCCTGATTTCTCGCAAGATTTCAGTCTTTACACTTTCGTCTTCGACCGATCTTATGTTGTTGTGTTAACACAAAAGAATGTTGAAAGTAATGAGATACCTATTGCCTTTATGAGCTCATCCTTCAAAGGAGTGGATCTTAACTACCCATTTGTAGATCAACAGGCTTATGTGGTTTTTAAAGTAGTGAAACACTTCCGATCATATTTGCTTAAATCCAGAACCAAAGTCATCGTCCCTTATCCTGTTGTTAGAAACTTGTTAATACAAAAGGAATTGGGTGAAAAATAGGAAAACTGGATGACATCGTTACAAGAATATGACCTTGAAATAACTCTTGCACAAATTGTTAGAGGTCAAGGCCTATGTAAACTAGTCGTTGATTCAGTTAAAGAGCAAGAAAGTCAAATTAATACCTTAACTGTAAACCAGCATAACGAAAAACAAATCAATTGTATACAACTTGTTGCTAGTTCTTGGTATAATAATATTAAATTTTATTTGACACATGGATCTTCTCCTTGTTATCTTGACCCTAAAAATAGAAGAGCACTCAGATTAAAATCTGCATCTTTCCAGTTCATAAATGATGTATTGTTTCGAAAGAATTTCGACGGTGCTCTAATGCGTTGTTTGGAAAAAGATAAAGCAGAGAGAGTATTATCTGAACTTCATGCAGCTGAAGTTGGTGGACACTTCGGTGGAGACACCACTGCTCACAAAGTGTTGAGATACAGATACTATTGGCCCATGCTATTTAAAGACGCCCACACATTGTGTCGTAGATGCATAATCTGCCAAAAGGTTGTTGGACGGGTGAAAAAGGCAGCTTTTCCTTTGCAATCTGTTACTGCAAATTCACCTTTTCAGCAGTGGGGTATCGACATCATAGGGCCAATTAACCCCTCTTCTCCACATTAGCATAAATATATCATTACATCAACAGATTATTTTACTAGATGGTCCGAAGATGCACCTTTGAAAGTGGTAAACACGAATCAGGTAGTATATTTCCTTAACTCGAATATTATTACTAGATTCGGCATTCCCAAATGTTTAGTCTTTGATAATGCACCTTATTTCTCATCCCTGGATATGAATGTATTCACCTTATAAAAATGGATTAAATTGAAATATTTTTCCAGCTACTACCCCTAAGGAAATGGCTTAGCAGAATCGACAAACAAAAATCAGATTAAGATCATTAAGAGGACAGTTTCTGAAAACCACAAGAACTAGCACAACGCTCTATTTAATGCACTATGGGCTGATAGGGTGACATCAAAAACCTCTGTTGGAAATTCCCCTTTCTTTCTTGTCTACAGAACAGAAGTGATTCTCCCTCCACGCGTTTTGCTTCCCTCTCTGCAATTATCGCAGAAAGTTCAAGAAGAGAACTGCCCTCCTCTTGAAAGTCGAATTAATGCCTTATTAAAACTAGAAGAAGTGAGAGCACAAGAAAAGAAGAAGTTGGACTAGCATCAGCAGATTGTAAAAAGTTGGTTTGATTCAAACTCTTCTTCAGATAGGAACTTCGAGGTAGGAGATTTGGTTCTTAAATGGGATAAACCTCGCGAAGGAAAATGGGAACACACCAAATTCCAGAACCTGTGGTTGGGGCCATTCGTAATCACTGAAAAACTAGGTCCCATCTCTTTTCATCTACACAATTTGGAGGGACAGCTAGACACCTTCCCGGTGAATGGCCAAGCTCTCAAAAGGTATTTTTCTTGATGTTTCGAGATCCACCTTTGTACATATTTTTCTTTGTTTTATTTTTCTTTTGTTTTTTTATTTTGGTTCTTTTCATTTTGCTTGATTTTTATATATTCGGAATAAACTTATGTCTATATCACCTTTTAGTTCGTGAAGGGAAACCAGAATGCCTCATCATGAAGCAATAGTCAAGTTTTTTTTTTAAGCATCAATGTTGTAAATTGCCGAAACGTAGCCTAGATAAAGAAACTTTATGTTTGGAGTAGGTTTCCTGGTTTCACTTTATAATCATGAGCAGACACGATCATCATTAAAGATCTTTACGCTGTCCCTATTTTTTAAAAGAAAACAACTCAAGTGTGCCTTCCTGTCCTCGAAAATTTATTCTTATCAGAAAACTAATTTCAAATCATAATGAAGGTTATCAAGCAAACAAAAAAAAAATTAAGGCTGGGAAATATCAAGTATTCTGAAAACTGAAATTTTCAGCATCACCCCTCTCTTCTGAAGATCATTAAATTCATGTCAAAATTGTAAATAATTTCTAGAGAGTTGTGGGAAGTGTCTATAAACCCGTCGCGATACTGAACAGGTCTGCAGGCAGCGAGTAAATGCATGCATGATGCCAATACAACTTCATCGGGGTACTGAACAGGCCTGCTGGCAGCAAAGCAATGTCGGGTTAAGGAAAACTATCAAGTATAAGTTTTGATATTAATTGTAAAATGCCCTTCATTTTGAATTGACAATTCTTAGACAGGGTAGAGGCGTCAAAGTGGGTTAATTGACATCCCTATCGAAGCTATGGATGCCTGCTGGTAGGAGCAGCCATGTCAACAGTATCAGAGCCATTGGCTTAAATATCATTTCTCTCGTAATTAAAATCTGTCACCAGATTTCATTTGAGCAGAGAGACATTTGAAGCTGGACTGTGTGATGTTTTCGGGATTTGATTGGGATGTTTGGTTTCCTTTCAACTGTTCTTTAATCTTTAATCATTCTAATCAGTCCTAACATGAACTCATTGGTGATGCAGAGATAACTGCTTCTCCCATTAAGTCGCCACTTTTGGCAACCCTACATGTTTTTTTCTATTTTGAACAACAAACGACACTTCCTGTAGCTGCCTTCACCTCATCCTGTAAATATTACTATTTGGGGGTCACTACTGGATTATAAAAGATGTTTGATTATTCTTGTTTTTTTTTATCTTGCATTTGCATGCTTGATTCATGACTGAAAGCATGAATCAAGCATGGAAACTTAATTTCATATTATATCTCTATTCAAAGCTTGGTTTTTTAAAGGTTCATTGGGCTTACATCTACTTCATATTTCTTACCTGAATGATTTTTTCTTTTAAGCTTATCGAATATCGATATAATACCCATGTTGATTTTCATTTGGACTGTAAGCTTATTTATTTGAATCCTTTGTAAATCAACTATAATGCCAAATATCGATTCGCATTTGGATTGTAAAAACATATCCATTCCAACCCTTTGCAAATCGACTATATCCATTTCATGACGTGGGAATTAAACACACCATAATCGTATCTTGTAAGTCATTTTGGCTGGCAGAATGAATTGACAGGCTTCTCCTTACGAGTCAAGGGTTTGTGTAATGCTATGTACTTGGGGTTTTCATTACCAGGATTTTTCAAACTTCGTGACGGAAACCCTCGTGTTTATGTTATCATCGCGCAGGTCTGTTGCTTGTTTTGTTTCCATGGTATCAGCTCAGACTTATCCCTCTTACCGCTGCCATCTAAACCCACAGTTAGTTTGAGTCGCCCTTGTTACAGTCTGGTCATACCCTTAATGGCTCCCTTTGTCTAAATAGAGCCTAATGGCTCTCAAGCATTATTGTCTCTTGATGATGCGACTGAGGATTTGAAAAACCAGGGTTGGGATAGTTTCATTAAGAAATTCAAAGGGTATAACCTTCGCGTGGCCAAAGAATTCGCCCAAATGTTTGATGGATACAGGGCAAAGGTTGGTGATGTTCAATTGGAGGTGACTGAAGAGCTTTTGAGTGAAGCAACGGGGCTTCCTCTTGTTAGAAAAATAGGACCGTGGAGCAATAAAATAAAACAAATGTAGAAACAAAACACAGAAGACACACAATACAAGAGAGACACAGATTTACGTGGTTCACCCAGTGTGGGCTACGTCCACCAGAGAAATTGCCAGGTGCTTCCTTTATTATTATCCATCAAATGAAGGAATACAACCTACAACAAAACCCGTTGTAACTTCCTCTTCTTTCTCTCACAATCTCCTCTCTCAGAATATAATATTCACAATCAACCATAGCCGCGATACATTTCCCTCATAAAAGAGGGTTGCCTTCTAGGGCAAAAAACCCTAACATAATCTCTATCGTTATATCTGCGACCTTATAATGAACGGTCCAGATTTACAATGAAATTACAATATACTTTTACAAGGTAATTTTTGCTTCGGGGGCTTCGCCCCTGAACCCCCACTGGGGGCCCGCTTGCCCCCATCCGGGGAAATATCCCCCCCGGACCCCGCAGAGGGGGTACCCCCCCTTTGCACTCCCCTGCGTGGAAGAGTGTACATACTTCTGGGGTGTAAATACTTCATGGGGTATAAACACAGCTGAAATCAAGGACCTCTGAATCAGGAAGATAATCAGGCTCAACAACCAACAATCTCCCACTTGGAGACTGATCTCAACAACTCCACCACTGCTATATATGCTGGACTCTGAACCTTCTTGGACCTGGCAAATTCCTCATTTTCATCTCATTTCTTGAAGACCAACTGAAACTGAGTAGGAACTCAGTTTCTCCCTGGTTACTCCCTTTGTTAACATGTCTGCAGGATTCTG
>SNQJ01S0003467.1:114835-134988 GCA_010110895.2 Picea sitchensis
AAATACTTCATGGGGTATAAACACGGCTGAAATCAAGGACCTCTGAATCAGGAAGATAATCAGGCTCCACAACCAACACCTCTCACTCGTCAGAAGTGGTTCAAGAATTCAAAAATTGACGAAGTGACTTGGAGTCTTTTCATGACCTCTAGAAATATTGACTGTTGTGAGAAAGGTTCTATGGTTTCCCTGCTTAAGTTTAGGTGGCATGGTCTGTTATCAGTTCTTAAACAATTTATTACCTGTGAGGGTCGTTATGGCCTGGTTTTTCTTTACCATGTCCGATTGCTTATGCATTTTATCGGATTCCATTTGAATGTGTCATTTTATTTGCTAAGGAGTCTATACAAAATGTTGAAAATATACAAGAGGCAGAGCCTCAACTCTAGCCTCTTTCACCATGGTTTAATTAAAATGTTCTTGGTTCATCGTTTGAAAATTTTGGGTGATGATTGGGATGGGTTCTTAGCTCGAAACGGTTTTATTACATACATTCCTACAGAAACCCCTTTGTTGGATAAGCCTCTGATAGAGAAACATTTTGATTTCTCAAATGACAAGCCATATCATTTGAAGAAAAACCCTCGTCGTGAGGAAATACCCAATCAGTTTTTATCTGGGTAGCAGAATGTTGGATCCAAACAGAAGCATGCAATGATAGGGTTCCAAAATAAGAGGGTTGGTCGGCTCATTTTGTGAAGTCTGTGTAATCGATCTAAGCCTCATGTGATCTCGATCGACCCGATCGAGATCCATGAGGATTCAGATTCTTAAATTTAAAAATTTCTCACAGAGGAAGATCCAGATTGTCACAAATCGGATCCTATCCAGCCATACGACTTTGTTAACAACCTTCCACCATGTCTTGAGGATAGCAAGGGGTTTACTGGTATAAATCTCAGCCAAAGGATGGCAACAGGTAGTTTTGATGTTCTTGCACCCAATTATACGCTCCCTTGACAGACGTCTCATGTTGTACATTGCGAGGTCTGCTTGCATTGGATCGAACAATACTATAAGGACATCCCCATCCTATAGGCAAGAATCAAAGTGCTCATAGCTCACAATGAATCGTTGACAAAAGAAAACCGTGACCTCAAGGAAAATGAACAGAGATAAGCCAAGCATCTTAAAAGGACAGCCAACATTGTAATAAAGAATGTAGACAGTGTGAAGGCCATTATAAATTCCGAGATATCTTGATCTATGTTTAGTTATTAGTTAAATGGTAAGACGATTTTGATCACAGTCATGTTGTTTTTAAAAAAATCAAATCGGTTAAACTTGGATTTCTTCTACCCATATAAGACTGGCTACAGAATAGAGAGATTTTGTAGCCAAGTCATTTTCATATAGAATTTAGTAATTATTTGTTAACAAAATTTCCTAACTTGTCCCTATTTTGTTTTTCAGGGCATGGTATATCTGATGTTGATCTTATGGGATGGGACATGTTCGATCTAGTTGATTAGTATTCCCTTCTATTTATTTTGTAAATAGGGAAAACTTTCATAAATTTTTGAAGATACAATTTGGTCATGGGTGGCTCTAGGCCCTCTATAATTGTAATGTTTTGGATCTTATGAGATCTGATCTTATCTTAGAAGATAGGAAGTTTATATTTCAAAAAACTCTTTAAATACTCTCTATTTTGTAAATGTAAGGCATCTTGGCCTAGAACCAAAGATGGACGAATGATTTCTCAAGACTTAATGGAGCAACGTACAACATTTTGGCTTTAGTCCTTTATTGATGGTGTTTCATAAATTTTTTGTATTGTTTAATCTTGATATCTTAATATGTCTTGTAGCTTTAGACTCTTGATATGTTATGTTTCAGGATGTTCATTTATAAATATCATTCATGATTTGTTGTTCTAGATATCGACACTGTGATCATCTGTTTAATTTGAATGATAGGACTTCTCTTTGATTTTTAGTTGAACAAATGAAATGCAATACGTTACACTCAGATTTATCTTACTGTAATTATTTGCGATCATAAGATCACAGGGTTAAATTTGTGTTCCTTATTCCATTATTAAACTTCGGTTACCAATACATCCTATGAATTTGTTTAGAACAGTTTCAGTATTAGTCTATTGCATATTTATCTCATAGGCATGGTAGTTGGATGCACTTGTTTCATGCAGAGGTCCGGACACACCTAACGAACTAACAGCAGGTTAGCTTCTTTGTGTTTTCTGATTTCTGTTATTTATTTATTAGTGAAACCAGAATGTTTAGATCATCTTTTGACTATCTGTATATCTGTGTTTCATAGTTTAGTTAATTCAAGTTTGTTAGATTTATAGAAAGAAAAAAAAAATATTTAAATGTGTTTTCTTTATCTGCTTTTACAAAAACAATTATTTTTACATGAATTTCATAAGTTTCTAGTAAAACTTGCAATCTGTAAATGTTGTCTATAAGTGAGACTTTTATGTTTTCTTTTTCTGCTTAAATACATTTAAAATAGTTATATCAGAGTATGTATATATATATATATATATATACAGTATAGTTATTAGCATTAGTTAGTTATCCCTTTTTCTTTATTTTAGATTGGCTAACGGAACCATTAAACCCGTCAGAACAAGTTACACCAAATGGCTTGGGTTATTTAGACAACCCCGGACTGGACTTGATCTTCTAGTTGATGGACAGTCAATTTTGCCCGTTAACAATAATGCAAGAAACACATAGATACAGTAATACACAATTTCTATTAATGAATGAAATCTGTGGAAATTGTAAAAATACAGAGTAAATGAACTCGCTAGAATGGTGGCAGCTTATCTCTAAGAAGATATGTGAAAGCTACACTCATTCGCAAGAAGATGTTTACAGAGAGGCTAAAAAGGTATTTTTAACATAAAGCATTAATGATAAAACCCTAAACATCCAAAAACCTAACCCTAGGAGATGAAACACCAAAAGGTTTGTGGGCCCTTATGGGGTTAGTTGATACGTCAACTTCCCGAGGGTGTAATGTTTGCATATGATGATGGTTCTGTGGTTTCAAGATTTTTTGTCATTTTCAAATGGCATAAGAGATTAGGGTTGTTGCATCCCTCTTCTTACATCACAATGGCGTGCCCCTCGCCCTCGCTCCCACCTCTTCCTATAATGGATCCGGACGAGGGGGAGCCTCTAGACTACTTGGAGGACCCCATCGCAAGATAGGACATTTGGGGGTTTCCTGCCTTCCTCACAACCTCGTCCTCCCCACCATGTCAATCTCTATATTCCCCTGACGTCACCCCCCCATCCTCCCCTTCACTACGTACCTCTCCTCATGCCACCCCCTCACTTCTCTCGTGTGATCTCTCCCTTCACCACTCTATCTCCCCCCCTCCCACAACCTGTGATCCTCTGGCTCTTGTCCCATCTTGACCGTCTCCTGATACACTCATAGTCACTCTTCCTCTCACCTTGTCCTTCCATGATAGCTTGGCTCATTCCTATACTCTCCAACAAAAAACCGTCATCCTTGAGGCATGGTTTTAGCACCTCCAGAATGAGGATTTATTGTTCCAGTATCCCTCCCCTCCTGAAGGCTTCATCAGGAATATGCTTACGGAAACCTGTCTTCATGGGGAACTTTCAAGAACACTGAAATTTTCAGTCCTCAATCTTGGATTATCTGACATGACGTATCACAAGAAACCTAAGCAGTGCCTTAAACAGAAGGTAGAGGTAAACAATCTAGTTCTAGATGGGAACATATATCCAAACAACACTATTGGTTTGCATGTAAAAACCCTGATGGGTCGCTTTGTTAGAAGGAGACTTTATGCTTCCTCTCTACATCATTGGACAACTTAGAATTTCTTATTATTGCTAGGTTACTCTCCAAAATGCTTGGTCATGTCCAAGGGATGGCTTTCTTAGACCTTTCATTCATAGGTGGATGCTCACCAAATTGTTGTAGGTTCATGGACATACGATGCTTAATCCCTATTCTTAAAAAAATGGATTGTTTGGGTAAAATTTCCTGGTCTCCCATTAATTTTTTGGTCTGATGTTATCTTCAAAGAAATTGTCAACGCAATTGTCCTTTTCTATGACGCGGATCATTCCTACAAATCCTCTAGTTATATGGGCACAGTGCGGATTTCGGTAGGCATTAAACTCTCTAATGGTCTTGTAGATGAAATCACCATCTCATACAGAGACATGTCCTTCACTCAACCATTAGAATATGAGGGAATCCCTTTCAAATGCAGCAGATTCCACCTTTATGGACATATAGCCAAAGAATGCCCTAAGGGATCCCATGGATCACAATGGAAGAAAAATTCCCCAGGAGAAGGCTCCATTCTGAAGAACAGAAAATCATTGGAAAAACAACACAGCAGTCAACACAACAAAGGAAATCCAAAAACACTTAGCCCTTGTTGCAGAGACAATCAACAAAGCGAAGCCAATTCAAATTCATTCAAATCTTGATGTGGAGGTGGACCCTCCTCATCCTTTTGAGTTAGTTGCATCCCCTTCACGTATGATTACCTCTCTCCCCCTTCTCCTTGAAATCCTCATTATTATGTTTCTTCTTTTGTTCATGGACTGGGTCCCATCAGTGAAGGTTTTGAGGAGACCCCCTTCCTTCCCAGTCTCTATGGTCTCTCATACCCCTTCTCCTCCCTCCTAATTCCCATCCTATTTGATTCCTCCCTGGACCCCTCTTTATTTTCATCCCTATATGATTTTCCCTCACCCCTACACCCCCTCCCTCCCCTCTCCCTAAATCTCGTCCACCCTCCCCTAAAAAAAATACAACCTACATTCTCGTCCTCATCCCTCCGCTCTTTCAGGAATCAAAGGAGGTATTGGTACAACTCCTCTCCCAAATCAAAAACCAACTTCAAGAGGACTAAATCCTTTGTTTCCCAATCTCAATCTCTTTCTAGCTCTAAGATCAAAGATGGAAAAAAAATCTCTTCTCGGGGATCTTAGAGAAAATTCCCCCGGAAAGGGTTCCCGATGATCTTTCTCTCCCACAATTGTCACACGATGGCTAACCCTGCAAAAAGGTTATCCCTCAAGATACTTGTATATATCCACTCCCCTTATGTTATCTTCCTCCAAGAAACCATGACTATTGGAACCATAGTAGAGGCTTCTCTCTTTGCCTCCCACCTGGGATAGGAATTTCTATCCCTCGATGCACAAGGAAGATCAGGTGGAATTGTCACAGGGTGGTGCTCCTCTTCTTTAAATATTTTAAATTCATGGGATTTTCCCTCTGCACTTTTTACCCTCTTCTTCTCCTCAGAGCTCAACATGGAATTTATCTATATTAATGTATATGGATCCTACTCGGAAAAACAAAAACTCTGGCACCACTTCTTCGAGAAGGATTTTCATCAACATTATATCATCGGAGTGGACCTAAATTTCACATTGGGAGACTGTGAAATTTTGGGGCACTTAGCTCAAAGAGACCCACTCATAGAGTTATTTATATCTAAATTGGATAAAGTAGGGCTCACCGACATTCAACATGTAAAAAATTTCCCCACTTCGAGGAATATGAGATCAAGAAATGATCGAGTATCAAAGAGACTAGACAGGTTCCTTCTCTCTGAAACCATTCTTCATGGGAACTAAATATTCATACAATGGGTGGCCTTGGGTGGTATCTCATATTATAGTCCCATTTTTCTTTAAATAGATGGCCTAGGGAAAAAACCACCCATTCCCTTTAAGTTCAACCCCCTCTGGTTGGAATCAAAATCCTACATGGACGTCATTAAGGATTGCTTGGTTCCCTACAACTCACATCTTCTAGAATATCCATCCATTCAATTCATGGAAAACTTGAAGAAATCCAAGGAAGCCTCCATTCCATGGAATAAAAAAATAAAACAAGAGGAAAGTAAACCCCTCTTCGAGATTGAGAAGAAAATTTCAGCATGGCACGATATGGAAACTCAAGGATCTCTCTCGGAGGAAGCGAAAGAAGATTATAAAGAGTTAGACTCACAACGACTAAAAATCCTGTAGAACATTGAGTAGGAATGGATAAGCAGGAGCAGGTCCCTTTGGCTTAAAGTTGGTGATGAAAATACAAAATATTTTCACCATTATGCCAATAAAAGAAAACAACAGAACATCATTTGGTCAATCCTCGGAAGTGATCAATCAAAGGAAATTGATTTTGTTGAACTTGCACAGGAAGGATATTCTCACTTTGAAGCCCTCTTCAAAGAAAAAAAAGGCGTGAATATTGACATCATTCTAAAAGTGGCAAGCCTCTTCCCAAGTTTCATTTCTCAGGAAGACAACCACAAATTATCAGCAAAAGTAACAATGGAAGAACTGGAAAAGGTCATACACATTTTCCAGAAGGACAAAAGTCCAGAACCAGATGGCTTCCCCATTGATTTCTACAAAGGTTGCTTCAAAATAATGGGAAATGGCCTTCTGAGGATGATATATCACTCCCGAAGGGGTCAAATTCATGCCCCCTTCAATGCTACCTTGATAGCCCTTATTCTGAAGGTAGATGATCCCCACAGATTCGATCAATTCAGACCTATCTCACTTTGTAAAAGAGTCTACAAGGTCATAGAAAAAATCATTGCTCTAAGAATCAAAGATATCCTCAGTGACAACATCTCAGAAGAAAATTTTGGCTTTCTGAGGGGCAAACAAATCCATCAAGCAATTAGGGCAGCTTAGGAGGGGTTACACTCTATATACACTCAAAAACATTGATCCATCACTTATACAGTGGATCTCTCAAAGGATTTTGACAAAGTGAGATGGCTCTACATCATACTACTTTTAATTCATCTAGAGTTCTACCACTTCATTGTCACTTGGATAATGAGATACATCTCCACTTCTTCCTTCATGCTTCCAATAAATGGCTCGACAACCACGTTATTTCGAGATGAGAGAGTCCTCCGACAAGGATTCCCTCTCTCCCCTCTCCTTTTCATGTTGGTGGTTGAATGTCTCAACAAAATTATTCATAGGGAATTCTTTGTGGCAAGGTTCAAAGGTATAAAAATCAGTCCCACCTTCTCCCTAAAACACCTCATTTTTTTGATGACATTCTTATTTTCTGTGAAGTAAATATCTCTTATTCATCCACTCTAAGGGAGATTCTTAATACTATCTGCCTAGCCATGGGCATGGAAGTAAACTTGCAAAAATCCTCCCTTCACACCCGGGGACTTTCAAATAATGAAGGACAACATATTTCCAAAGATATGGGTCTGCTTGTTTCTAGAAATCTAGAGGGGATGAAATACCTTGGTTTCTCTCTAAAACCAAACAATTATAGAAAACGAGACTGGAAATGGCTCTGTGAAAAGATTGAAAAATGACTACACTCATATAAAAATAGATGGTTATCCCGAGATGGAGATTATTTCTAGTAAAATCGGTCTTGGAATGTATCCAAGTACACTGGACCCCTCTTGCTTGGGTCCTAAAGAGAATTTTGGAGATAATGAACCAATTGTATTTTTGTTTCTTATGGGTTGGCTCTGGTGAAAAGAGACCTATATTCCTAGCTTCAAAAAAATGCATATCCCTACCAAAGAAATATGGGAGATGGTGCTTAAAAAACATACACCTCTTTTCCCAAGCATTAGCATCCAAGAATTTATGGGGAATCATGAAAAACTTAGGACTATGGGCCAAAATAGTCAAAGAGAAAGATTTTCCTACATAGACTTCAGCAGATTGGGTACAACAGATACATAAGACATCCAAAAATGGATCAATAATTTGGAAATCCTCCATTAAATTTTTCCCCTTGATTGGGAACTAGCTTATTTGGAAAATCAGGAACGGAGAAGATGTTCTCATATGCAATAACTCTTGGATTGAATGAAAAGGAAAACATATCCTCCCTGAACAGGTCATTCAGGAGCTCAACAATGTAGGTTTCACTCACTTACACCAAATCACTAGAAGAAATTATGTATACAATGGAACACAATGGCTTGACTGGGAGGAAGTAGGATTAAGCGAAGATCATGCCCCTCTTTGGAAAGAATACACTTCAACACTAATCGACTCCATGGTCAACCTCTATGATAAAAAAGACTCTCTAATTTGGTATTTCAACCCAACTGGAACATATGTCCCAAAATGGGAGTACCTAGCATTAATTCTAGAGCATGTGGATGATCCAATCCCTTGGTGGGGGAAATCCCTTTGGAAATTAAAATGCCCCCCCAAATCAAAACTCCTCATGATATGGATTTATGAGCGGAATGAAATAATAACATATTGAATCAAATAACACTAAGATACAAAGAAAAACCCCAAATATCCAGTGAACAATAACTTCTATTGAATAAAGAAAATAGGTCGAAACTGTAAAACTGCGGAACTAAAAAAAACTTGCTCAAATGGTGGTAGCTATCTCCGAGAAGAGATGTGGCTGATACACACATTCGTCTTAGCAGAATGATTACAATGAGGCTCCAGATTCCTTTTTAACATTACTCATGAATGCCAAAACCCTAGACATCCAAAAACCTAACCCTAGGAGATGAAATGCCAAAAGTTGTGTGGGCCCCAATGGGTAAGTTGGTACCTCAACTTCCCAGGGTCGTAACTTTTGCATACGACCTCTGTTTTAGGTGCGTGATAGCCCATTGGAAAGGTACTTTTGTGAAATACACATTATGTCATTAAACTTTGACTGCATCTATAGTTTGACTGTGGCAAGCAAAAAAAACTTTGTTTAGGGCCCCAAAATGGCCCTAGAAGTACAGAAAGATGTACTGACATGAAAAATTCCACAATAACCTAGTTGGAATAGGTGGGAGGCCACCAATATCCACTTGGATACTATGTAGGGCTTCAGGATCACCCCAGAAGTGCAGAACCCACAATTACAAATAAATGTCATCATTACAGAGAAACGTGTTGAAATAAAAATTATCAATAGGATCCAGTTGGAATAGGTGGGTGGCCACCAATATCCACCTCGATCAATCCTCCCCCCTTAGGAATATATGGTCTCCATTGTGTTGATTTCCCCCATCAGGTGAGGAAATTTCTATTGAATTTGGCTCTGGGTGAGCCACTTTCCTTGGTGCAGGAGTTTCCCTGCCTTGACAACCTGATAAAGTTGGATCCTCTGCTGGCGAGTGCCCTTGACCTATGTGTCCACTATCTGATTAGTGGATTCCTATTCCATGCAGTCAAGGTTGAGCTCTATTGGTGCCAATTGTTCTGCTATCTCTGAGGTGTCCAATAATGGTGGAAAACATGGCCGGAGGAGGTCCACATTCAACACTGGGTGTAAGCCAGGGAAGGGGGGAGTGTTGAGCTCAAAAGCACTGTCACCCACAACCTTGGTGATAGTGTAAGTCCCATAGCTAAGTGGACGAAGCTTTCGATGGGGCCCTGTAAGGCGCTCATTTTGCAAATGTAAAGACCTTGTCTCCCACCTTAAACTTGTGCGGTACTCAGTGTTGATCATGGTGTTTCTTGTACTTAGCATTGGCTCTTTGAAAAATCTCATGGACCTATTAGAGGATGTGCTGAATCCGCTCAATGAATCTAGTGGCTTTGTTGGCCTCAGACTAAACATGGGAATATTCTGCATGTGTGGTTGCAAAAGGTAGTGCAACATCAATGGGACCTAAGAGTTGGAATCCCAACCCCACCTGAAATGGGATATGGTCGGTGTTTCTATGGAGAGCCATGTTGTATCTATGTTGAACATAGGGAAGACTCTCATCCCATGTACGTGGATGCTTAGTGTTATACATGTGCAGGATGTGCCCAATCTTCCAATTGACGACCTCTATTTTCCCATCGGTTTGAGGGTGGAAGGCAGTGGATTTAGTGATCTCGGTGTCCAATAGTGACCGGAGACTCGACCAAAATGTGTTAGGGAACCTGTTGTATCAATCTGAGATGATGGTCTGTGGTATCCCAAAATGGACCCACACTCGTTCAAAGAATATCTTAGCAGTATCTTCCACTGTGATTCTCTTCTTGCAGGCTGTGAGAATGGCCATCTTCGAAAACTGATCAACCACCACAAATACTCAATCATTGCCTTGCTTGGTGGACGGAAGGTCAAACATGTAGTCCATCGATATGGATTCCCAAGGTCTCTCAGGAGTAGGAAGAGGGGTGTATAAGCCTTGCTTCTTGATGGCGGGCTTGGAAATGGCACATGTAGTGCAAGATCTGATATACTTGCTAATGCCCTATCAAATTTTTGGCCAATAAAAATGTTTCTGTAGAATGGCCACAGTTTTCTCCATGCCAAAATGTCCTACCATCCGACTGTAGTGAGCATCCGAAATCATCTTTGTACGTTCGCTTGCGGGAACACAAAGGTGTCCTAGATGGCATAACAATCCATCATGAATGTGGAAATCAGTGACATTCGCACTTGTACCCAAGAGCTGATAGGTGGTGGTGAAGTTAGGATCTCGCTGATAAATTTGGGGTCACTCAGATGCCTCATGCCCACATGAATGGAGAACGGTGGTGAGTGCAGCAACAGGAGGTCAACTGAGGCAGTTAACGACACGATTTGTGCTATGTGTCTTATACTTGATGTTGAGATGGAATTGTTGCAGGTATGTGGACCACTTTTTATGGTGGTCGTTCTGCAACTTCCCCTATGTCTGTATGAACTGCAGAGGCTTGTGATTAGTGTGGATGATTGTCTCCTTTCCCAGAATGTAATGTTTCCATTCACGGTAGTCTTGCACAATGGAATACATTTCCGTGTCATAGGTGGGGTGGATGGTATCTAAGAGTGTCTCACTATGGTATGCTACTAGATAACCGTGTTGAGTAAGAACTGCGCCTACAGCATATTCAGATGCATCAGTCTCAATCTTGAATGGTTGTTGCAGATTGGGTAAGGAGAGTACTGGAGCGGAGCACAAGCGATGCTTCAGATCATCAAATGCTCATTGTTGTTCCTTCCCCCACGGAAACTTTTCCTTGCCACTGCCCTTGGTCACTTGGTTGAGGGCCCATGTGTTAGTAATATTTCTTGTCCTGGACACAAGAGTATTCAGGTCTGGAAGTTGCACAAGAAGCACCCAAGCACAGCACGGAAAAATCTCGTTTCAGGATTCCAAGAAAGTAAGCGGGCAAAATTATATTGTCGACGGTCCAGATTCATCCATAAGAGCATATCGACGGTTGGCGGGAAATCGCGGTTAGCGGAGTTGCACCGAGATTAGCGCAATGGATAGCACACATATTGTATGCAGGAAAGGATAGCAGTTGTCCATCCAAAGGACGTGTGGTGCGAGATCTAGTCCCGTCGGCATTTCAGCATTCGAGAGTTCGAAGGGTGAGAGTTCCATGTCTTTCTACATATTGAAACCCCGAACCCCAAAGCACCGAAAGAGTCTAGGACCCGAGGCCCACAACATCGTCGGGTGAGTTCAGGACCGTCAGATACGAGAGGGACGCGTGGCGCCCAATTAAGCCATCTCAGTGTTTCGCTCATTGCGATTGTGATAAGCAAGGATTAGCCCCTTCCTATTCACGAACGCCAAAAGCGCATTGAGAATAAAACACAGGGTCACAGCCCGTGGTCACTTGGGAAATAAAAAGAGTTGTGCAAAAGGGGCCAAAGGCGTCGAGTCTAGTCGCCGAAAGGATCATCGCGATCTCCAGGTGCCATCTGATTCGACCTCAATCCTGGTTTTCTCTTGGAGAAAATGAATGTGAGAAGGGGTGGTTGAAACCTCTCCTCATTCATTAAGTGTAAGGTATGGAGGGTCTGGCAAGCTGTCTGCCCGAGAGGGTCCTGTGTACCAACTTTTTCCAAAGAAGCCATGCCGAGTCCTCGACTAGCCAGAGAGGCCTGCACATGCTAACTCAGCACTTAATGGCTCAGCTACTCCCCTTGCAGGAACCATGCGCAGTTAAGGTGGCGTCTGACAAAGAATATCCATCCGAATTTGGCTGAAGGGACACCAAGCCTTGGATGACTGAGCACGCCCCTATTAGGCGAATTTTTCTGAGTATATAGACTCAATCTTTGTATTTTGTAATTATCGATGGTTGAGCAAGGCTCCCGGTTGTAAAACTTTAATGAAGCACTGTTATTCTGGTCATGCATGGACTCTTGAGACTTCTTGCCTTATGAATGTCAATTTCTTTCACATCTTTGTTTACATTGTGTTAGAGCAGCTTGGAATTGGAGGATCTAGTCGAGTTGTAACTGTTATAGGATGATGTAGGTTGGATCACTGTAACAGTTTCATTGTTTCTAATCAGTCTCTGTGATTTCCTTAGCGCTGAACGACTTGGAATTGGAGGATCCAGTCAAGTCCCCCTTTCAGTTTCCCGAAGCCCTGAACCAAGAGGATCTTGCATTTAGAGTTTTTCTTCTACAAACTGCTGAAAGGCCTGTCGCCTGAGGTAGTTTGTTCACTCTTCTTACAAAGTCTTCCATATGTTCATCTTTTAAGCAACTCATTGACTAAAGTTAGATCAAGACCTCCTTTGTTCCTTGCATACCAAACCCAGTCCCTGAGCTAGAGTGATATCTCCCCAAGTCTCTATCCATTTGATCACCCATTAAAAACTATTGTGACATAAAACTGATGGGCGTTGGGCTCTGCTCCTGTAAGAAATCTAGGAGTGACTTCTGACACTAACATTTCTGGCACCGTTGCCGAGGACGAAGTTGAAGATTTTCCCTGGGATTGAACGACATTGAGCCTCTGATTCTAAAGGTGCATCAGGCATCAGAGCCCTTAAATATTGCTACTGTGCACCTGGCGACTCCACTGTGGCAACTCCAAGGTTTCCACATCACTGTGTCAGTTATGGCTACTTTAGCACGCCTGAAAGCTGACCCAAAGGAGCTTTCTCGAGAAGGTTTCAGCAGCTTCTTTCTCAGCCTGAGAAGCTTCCTGGGGTAACGACAACATTAAGATCTAGCCTTTGATGGTGAACAAGGACTAGGCACATTCAAAGTTCTAAATATTTCACCTGGCGACCCCATGATCCAAGGATCAATCAGTGACTCCACTGGTTCGATATGGAGAAAATATTAGGTCAAAGGTTTTCTTTCTGTGACTTTTCCCAGATAGTTTGTTTTCCTAATGCACTTCCTGATAGAGACATATGGGAAAATTTCCTCCTTGAATTTCATGCAAAGAGTTTGAAGGAACCAGCTGAGCATTTACTGGACTTTCATGGAGTTATTGATCGACTTAAAATCACGCATGAAGATGTCCGGATTAAGTTGTTTAGGTATTCATTAAAGGGAGTTGCTCTTGATTGGTGTCGATCTCTTCCCACTGCAAGCATCCACTCTTTGAAAGGTTTTCATATAGCTTTCCATTCATTTTGTAAAGATTACTTTCCATCTGAGTGTTTGTATGAAAACTGTTGTCAGGAGTTTTCTTCACTTCATGAATCCTCTACTGGTCCTGAAGACCATGTTTGTGATGAAGCTTTTACTGTGGAGGAAAGAATTTGCTATGAAAATATAGAGGGGTTGAATGATATTGATTTTGTTATCCCTAGAATAGAAGCATCTGACATCATTTCAGATGCATCTGTTCTTTTAGATTCTCATAAAGATCAACATGCCTCTTGTGAAAATTATGAGTTTATAGAGCAGATGTTCTCTATAGTAGATGGCTCACCTGGATATAGGGCTGAAGCAGATGTTCCTAGCAGTCCTGCTTATGATGACGAAGACCTTTCCATTTTTAAAGAAGAGATGGTTGTGGAAGAGGATTCTTCTATTTTCCTTCAAGGGGTTTTCCATGATATATTGTTACCTAGGATTAAAGAGAACCCCATGGATCCTATTTATGATGATTACAGATCTGATCCCTAGGAGAGTTGTGGAGAGCAGGAGGAGGACCAGAAAAGGGTGTGGTTTACAGCCTGCACAGAGGTCACCGAGCAGCAGTTTGAAGAGCATAATTTACCCACGGTCCCTATTTATGATGAATACGAATCTGACCTGGGGGAGAGCCAAGAAG
The DNA here is from genome assembly GCA_010110895.2 of Picea sitchensis. Taxonomy (NCBI): domain Eukaryota; kingdom Viridiplantae; phylum Streptophyta; class Pinopsida; order Pinales; family Pinaceae; genus Picea; species Picea sitchensis. The sequence continues at coordinate 128,802 of SNQJ01S0003467.1, forward strand.
AAGAATCAGAGGAGCTATTTGCCTTATGTCCAGAGCTAGTCAGTGAGCAACCACTGCCTGAGAGCTTTCCATCTATGTCAGTTTTCCACCCACCTATGCTTACCATAGATATTCAGCCACACATCCACAACTGTGTAGCAGAGGAGGATGCATGTCGCCAATTTTCTGGAGTTTTCCACTGGTCCTATGAGCCTGTGAAGGAATACATGGAGTTTCATTTCCTTCACAAATTGGAGCCACCCTATTTCATCTCAACTTCATCCTGTAAGGAGGAGTTGAAGAGCGTAATCGTACTACTGTCATGGTTACACCACCTGTTTGTAATCATCGACAGAAGGAAGGAGCTTCCATTCAGGGAGTTACTTGATTGGCTATGGTGGAAATTTGCTTTCACCTAGCCCCATGTACAAAGTATATTAGTATTAGGCTGTACATAAATAAGCTCTTTTGAGCATGTATGTTTATTTTGTTTTGCTTTTACTGTTACTTTCTGGCCTGTATTTTCATAAGGATGCTTCGAGCTTGACTCCACAGCCCAACAGCAAGGCACTGGAACTATAGAATGAGTCCTTAGAGCATCACAAGGACGACTCTATCCCCCATGGAGCCTAATGTTAGTAACATTTCTTGTCCTGGACACAAGAGTATTCAGGTCTGCAAGTTGCACGAGAAGCACCCAAGCAGAGCACGGAAAAATCTCGTTTCAAGCTTCCAAGCAAGTAAGCGGGCGAAATTATATTGTCGATGGTCCAGATTCATCCATAAGAGAAGATCGACGGTTGGCGGGAAATCGCGGTTAGCGGAGTTGCGTCGATATTAGCGCAATGGATAGCGCCCATATTGTATGCAAGAAAGGATAGCAGTTGTCCATCCAAAGGACGTGTGGCGCAAGATCTAGTCCCGTCGGCATTTCGACATTCAGGAGTTCAAAGGGTGAGAGTTCCATGTCTTTCTACATCTTGAAACCCCGAACCTCGAAGCGCTGAAAGCGTCCAGGACCCGGGGCCCACAACATCGTCGGGTGAGTTCAGGACCGTCAGATATGAGAGGGACGTGTGGCGCCCAATTAATCCATCTCGGCGTTTCGATCATCGCGATTGTGATAAGCAAGGATTAGCCCCTTCCTATTCACGAACGCCGAAATTGCCTTGAGAATAAAACATAGGGTCACAGCCCGTGGTCACTTGGAAAATAAAAAGAGTTGTGCAAAAGGGGCCAAAGGCGTCGAGTCTAGTCGCCGAAAGGATCATCGCGATCTCCAGGTGCCATTTGATTCGACCTCAATACTGGTTTTTGCTTGGTGTAAATGAAGGTGAGAAGGGGTGGTTGAGACCTCTCCTCATTCATGAAGTGTAAGGTATGGAGGGTATGGCAAGCTGTCTGCCCGAGAGGGTCCTGTGTACCATTTTTTTCCAAAGAAGCCATGCCGAGTCCTCGACTAGCCAGAGAGGCCTGCACATGCTAACTCGGCACTTAATGGCTCAGCTACTCCCCTTGCAGGAGCCATGCGCAGTTAAGGTGGCGTCTGACAAATAATATCCATCCGAATTTGACTGAAGGGACACCAAGCCTTGGATGACTGAGCACGCCTATGTTAGGCGAATTTTTCTGACTATATAGACTCAGTCTTTGTATTTTGTAATTATCGATGGTTGAGCAAGGCTCCCGGTTGTAAAACTTTAATGAAGCACTGTTATTCAGGTCATGCATGGACTCTTGAGACTTCTTGCCTTATGAATGTCAGTTTCTTTCATGTCTTTGTTTACACTATATTAGAGCAGCTCAGAATTGGAGGATCCAGTCGAGTTGTAACTGTTATAGGATGATGTAGGTTGGATCACTGTAACAGTTTCATTGTTTCTAATCGGTCTCTGTGATTTCCTTAGTGCTGAACGACTTGGAATTGGAGGATCCAGTCAAGTCCCCCTTTCAGTTTCCCGAAGCCCTGAACCAAGAGGATCTTGCATTCAGAGTTTTTCTTCTACAAACTGTTGAAAGGCCTGTCGCCTGAGGTAGTTTGTTCACTCTTCTTACCAAGTCTTCCATCTTTTCATCTTTTAAGCAACTCACAGACCGAAGTTAGATCAAGACCTCCTTTGTTCCTTGCATACCAGACCCAGTCCCTAAGCTAGAGTGATATCTCCCTGAGTCTCTATTCATTTGATCACCCATTAAAAACTATCGTGACATAAAACTGATGGGCATTGGGCTCTGCTCCTGCAATCAATCCATGAGTGAATTCTGACGCTAACACCATGCAATATGGAATAATCCCAACACGAACCATCAATAGAAGTTAGCAAGTCTCAAGAAGCTTCGAAGCTCAGTTAGTGTGGTAGGGGCTAGCCAGTCACGGATGACTTGGATCTTAGTTGGATACAAATGTACCCTAGGCTCATCAACAATGTATTCCAAGTATTGGACCATGTTCATGCCAAAGAAGCATTTTTCCAAGTTGGCATATAGCTTGTGTTGCCACAGAGTGCTCAAAACCTGTTGGATATGTTGCATGTGCTCCTCCCAAGTTCTGTTGAACATGAGGATGTCATCCAGATATACCACCACAAAATATTTGGTGAAGGGTGTCAATACATCATCCATCAACCTCATGAAATTTGTTGGTGCATTTGTTAAGCCAAAGGGCATGACCATCCTTTCAAAGAGACCTTCTTTAGATTTGAAAGTTGTCTTCCATACATCAGTCGGTTCGATGGGAACTTGGAGGTAGCCAAACTTTAGGTCAATATTGTTGAAGAACTTTTCCCCTTGAGTTGGTCAAGAAGGTCATCGATTTGTGGAATTAGGTATCAGTTCCTGACTGTGATTTTGTTTAATGCTCTGTAATCAATGTAGAGCCACCAGGTCCCATATTTCTTCTGCACCAGTACAATCGGTCTTTCGCAAGGGGAAAAGTTGGGTCTGATGTGCCCCTTTTGAAGCAACTCTTGGATCTGACACTTGATTTTGTCATTTTCCATCAATTAGCGACGATAGACTAGTCCATTAGGCAAAGGTGCACCCGGGGTGAGATCAATTGGATTCTTAACTTGGCAGTGCGTTGGTACCCTGGTGGGTGAGGAGAAGATGTCTTTGTACTCTTCCATGATCTCGTCCACTTGCTTCTGCTACAAAGAGAGGATCTGTGTAGAGGTCACGAATGTGGTGGTGACCTTCTTCTTACTGTGAGCACAGATCACAAAAAGACAAACATCTTGGTCTATGAAATGACCTTACTACATTGCTTAGCAGAGATTAAAGAAATAGCGGTAGGAGGCACTACCTCTGGTATCATGTACAATTGTCTACCCAAAGTAATAATAACATTGTGGGGTCTAGACTCATACACAACATGTCGCTTCCACAAATATGTCTGGCCTAAATGAACATCACAAACTTCAAGGGGATAAATATCACCCAATACCTCATCTTTGAAGGGCTTGATGTCATAGGGTAGACGACATTGTTGGCTGACGCAGAGATCTCTTCCTTGGCGAAGCTAGCCTATGGTGTAGGGATGTGAGTGTGGTGTCATCAGAAGGCCTAATCGCTTGATAACCTCTACTAATATCAGGTTCTTCTGACTGCCGCTATCGACAAGGAAATGAAGTGGAGCCCCTTTTACCCACATCTATGAGTGAAAGAGGCGTTCCCCTTCCTCTAGTTCTTTTGGTTCGCTTGGATGGAATTTGGTGGTAGCAACAGTGGTCTTGGGTTTGACATCGATAATCTTCTTCCCTCCTTCTGCATTTGATTTGGAGTCAGAATCTGCCTCTAACTTGAAAGCTTTCATCTTGGCCACCAGTGACTACTTGGAACGACATTCTTCAGTGTTGTGCAAAGGGATTTTATGGTATTCACACTACTTTCTCGTGTCCTTGTTCAACTTATCATTACCCTTCTTGGGTTGCATCTTGGATTGGTTGTCCTAAGAGTGGAAATCTTTGCTATTTACCTTTTTTTGTGGGTTGGGGCTCTATTTTCCCTACTTCAGCTATGAGGAGTTTGTAGATCCAAACTCTCGCCTCTTCTACTTAAATTTATGCTCGATCTTGACAGCATATCTATAAGCCACACCTAATGATGTGATGTCCAGAAACTCCATTTTTTTTTTAATATATCTATGTACACAACCACACTATTTGAGCACCAGATGTCATTCGCATTCTTTTATACCCAATTTGGTGCCCAGGGTATGGAAAATATTGGTGAAATTTGGTATCGTCTAGTCCCTTTCCTGACACAGTGTGGTCCATCTTGTGTACTAGTCCTCGTAGCTTCCAACGGGGTAGTATTGTTCTTTAATAGAATCCCTAAAGGAATCTCATGTGGGGGCGACTGCAAATATTGCAAATTCCTCTATGGCCCTTTGCTTAGAGTAAGTATCCCACCAGTCTTTAACATGGGGGGCAGCCTTGAGGAGTACAAAAGCAATATTTTCCCTATCAAAAAAATTGTGGACTAAAAAAAACCCTTCGAGCAGATTCAACCATTTATCTACAACATCTGCATCTATCAGGCCTTTAAATAATGGAATATGAAAATTTACTTGTACCTTGAAGGGGGTTTCATGGCCGCTTGATGAAGATGTGTCTCCTATGGGCATCCACCGAAGCATTTATGCAAATTTATCCATCATTTCATTCATTTGCCATGCAAGGGATTCCTAGAGAAACATTTTAAAAGGATCTCCTGCTCCATCATCTTTCTTCTCATCCCACATGAGTTTTTTTCGGGCTCGGCACAACCGATCTTGCAAAGGCTCGATTGGTTCGAGTCCCAACTTCTTGTACCCAGATCTTGTCGGGGACATACACGAAGAAAAAAAATGAAGAGCATACCGCTCTAATACCACTGATCTGTATTTATGAGTGGAACGAAATAATAACAGATCAAACAAAATAATACAGAGATACGGAGAATAACCCCAGATATATAGTGAACAATAATTTCTATTGAATAAAGAAAATAGGTTGAAACTGTAAAAATGCATAACTAAAAACAACTTGCTTGAATGGTGGTAGTTATCTCTAAGAAGAGATGTGGCTGCTATGCACATCCGTCTGAGCAGAATGATTACAATGAGGCTCCAGAGACCTTTTTAACATTACTAGTGAATGACAAAACCCTAGACATCCAAAAACCTAAACCTAGGAGATGAAACGCCAAAAGTTATGTGGGCCATGATGGGTAAGTTTGTACCTCAACTTCCCAGGGTCATAACTTTTGCATACGACCTCCATTTTAGGCACGTTATGGCCCATTGGAAAGTTCATTTTGAGAACTACACATTATCTTGTCAAACTCTGACTCTGTCTATATAAGTTTGGTTGTGGCAAGCCAAAAAAACACTGTTTAGGGCTCCAAAATGGCCCTGGAAGTACAGAAAGATGTAGTGACATGAAAACTTCTAGAATAAGCTAGTTGGAATAGGTGGGTGACCACCAATATCCACCTAGATGTTTTGTAGGGATTCAGGATAGCCCCGGAAGTGTAAAACCCACAATTACAAAGAAATGTCATCATTACATAGAAACATGTTGAACTAAAAATTGTTAAGAGGAGTCAGTTGGAATAGGTGGGTGGCCACCAATATCCACTTGGATCACCTCATGTGGTTTTTTCTTAAAAAAGTTCCCATCCCTGGGACAATATTCAAAGACGAAGGTTCATGGGTCCTGGTTGGTGTCCATTGTGTAAGCTAAGCTCGGAAGACATCCCCCATTTATTCCTACACCACCCTTTCACCCTAGAATTTTGGAATAACATTTATTCGGCCCTCAATATCTCTGACACTTGGAATGGATCCTCCATTGACGAAGCTCTTCTCCCCTGGCTATCTTCTCCCACTTATCCCTTCCTCTTATAGTAGCATGGGGTATCTGGATTGTAAGGAACCATGCATTTTTTGAAGAGGTCCCCTCCTCCCCCTCCCGCACTTCCTCCACCTCCTTATCAATTCTCCTTTCTTTCCCACAATCCCATCCCTTCAAATTATCAGCTTCCTGCCCTCCCCCAACTATAGAGACTTCCATCCCCTCCATCCCCTAGTCCTTATTTGACAAAGAAGCCCAAGGTTCCCCCTCCATTGGAGCTGCAGGGGGAATCATTTTCTTAGATGGTGACACAAAAATATCTTTCTCTTCTCATCTAGGCCAAGCTACAAAAAATCTGTGAATTATGGGCAATG